>ML682069.1:15390975-15469286 GCA_007922195.1 Podocnemis expansa | reverse complement strand
TAGTGCCCTGGGGGTCATGCCAAGGCCCTGCTCACAGCCCCCCACCTGGTCCAGGGGCGCTGGTGGCAAGGGATGCTGAGGTCCAGGGGAGCAGCACCCTTGGTCGACAGGGGGGCAGAAGTGGGCCTCCAGCCACCTGATGCTGTCTGCCACATGCTGGAGGGTGATGCTTCGGCGCTTGATGGCCCACATCTGGCAGTCCAGGATCACCATCTGGTGCTTGACAAGGTCCACCAGGTACTGGAGCATCCCCTGGCTGGTCATCTGGTGGACAGCAATGTGCTCATGCCAGGCCTTGCGGCACTCCTCTGCCACCTCATTCACGTGGACAAGGTCCCCCAGGTGCTTGTCCTGCCTGGGTGCAGTGCGTCCTCCTCCTCAGCCTGGTGGTGGGTGGTGGGCTCCCGGGAGTGGCCCCTTGCATGGCCACCCAAGCTGCTGGAGGGAAGCAGAGAACAAGGTTCCCCCCCATTAGCTAACTGGCTAGTGTTGTGTGCAGCCTGACAGCAGCTGCTGTGCCCTGACTGTCCCCTGCTTCCTGATTACTGTCCTGTGCAACAGGGCCCCAAGGTACGCACAGCTGCGCTGTGCTGTGCTGCCCAGATCAGGTGCAATGCCCACAGTAGTGAGCAGCAGTCAGCTGTGTCCCCGGGGCATCTTCCAAGGCCACATGCCAGCGGTGTTGCCTGCATACTGTCTGCCCTCGATGCCCCCACTATGGTTTCTCCCAAGCCCTTTGCCGACAGGCCCCCACCCCGCTTGGGTGTGGGTCCCCACTGCCACATGGTTCCCCACCCCTCTGCCCCAAGGAGGGCCTCCGCACCCCCCATCTCCGGGACCCTGCCTGTCCCCAGGACATGTCTCCTCACAGTGTCTCACAGGCATGCCCACCCCTGCCTGCATGGAGGGAGGGAGCACTCACCAGGTCTTCCTCAGTGGGAGGGCCTCCTCTTCCTCCTGCTCCTTCTCTGGGGCAGCAGGGTCCTCCTCAGGGGGAGGGAACAGCTCTGGGCTTACTCCCACACTGGCAGCTAGTGGGGTGCCCTCCTCTGCTAGCGTTGACCAGCTCCTCAAGGATGACATCTTTGTCCAGCGAGTCCTCCTCTTGGTCGTTGCCTGGAAGGGGGACTTGCTGGAGCTGATGCTCAGGGCTAGGAGGCTGGTGCTCTCCTGCCCAGGAAGGCATCCAGTTCCTCAAAGTAGGGGCAGCTGGTAGCATGATCTGCACCCCCAGCACTGCCTCTGCTCCCAGATGCAATGGTAGTCCTGGCGGAGACGCTTTATTTTCACTCATACCTACTCGGGGCTGTGAGCATGGCCCTTGGCAGCCAGAGCCTGGGAGATGTCTCTGTATATCTCCTGGTTGTGGTAGCTGCTCCACAACTGGGCGAGGATATCCTTATTCCCCCCTATGGAGAGGAGGGCGAGGACCTCCTCATGGCTCCAGCCTGAGGCCCTCCTGTGCTGCTGGTTGCCTCTGTTGCCCTGAGACATGGCTGCAAAGGCTGCACACTGCAGGTGGTCCTGGCTGGGTGTAGTGGGGCACTGGCCAGGGGAGACACTTCCTTCCTGGTGCCATGCACCCTGGGAGGAAGAAGGTCAAACCATGATTTAGTTCAACCTCATGGTTAGTTTGAACTAACATGGCTACATTGCCCTAGGTTGAACTAACTGTTAGTTCTAACTAACTAATCAAATCAAATCATATCATAGGGCTGGAAGGGACCTCGTGAGATCATTGAGTCCAACCCCCTGGGAATTGAACCCAGGACTTTCTGTATGTTAAGCAGAGGTGTTAGCCACTACACTATTTACAGGGCCTTAGTTCAAACTAATTTTTTTTTTTTGGTTCGAACTAGGCAATGCCTGGTGTGGGCAGGGATCAAATTAGTCCAGATTAAGCCTCCTTAATCCAGACTCATTTGCTAGTGCAGTCATAGCCATCAACACTACTTTTGAGGAATAAAGAAGTAAACCAGTGATTTGCAACCTTTTTTTAGTTATAGACCTATAAACAATTTCAGATGGAGGTCTTTGCCAATCTTACCCATAGTCTACATATCTCTGATTGAAAACCACTGTTCCATGGTTACAGCAATACTTTTCAGGACCCTACTTTTGTGGAATAATAATAATAATAATAATGAAGTAATCTAGCAATGGGCTCAATGAATTTCTGTACATGTCTAATGCAGTTTTGCAACTTTTCCAGTTAGATATGAAATAGTGAGTTTGTAAATTTTATGATTTGGTTTTCTATTCACTAAGAAATATATTTATACACACAAAAATAATAATTCTAAGGATTTATTTAGACTTGACAGCTTCACAAAATGCAGCATCCATGTACCCATCCACTAAATGGCTGCAGAATCCAGATGCTGGAAAAAAAGTCTAAAATTATATATTCAGTCAGTGTTAGCTATTTATAGACATTCTTCAAATGCATTTGAAATAAAATGAAAACAAGGCTGTGAAGGCCACAAATCAAAGTATTATTAAAGATGACTTATATCCTTCCAATGTACTAGGTTTAGTGAAGGGTATACCATATTTCTATTTTTATAATGTATTCACATTTTTATTAATAAGACTGGATTTAAATTGCAATGCAAATGCCAGTCTTTCTGATACATACTTTTCCAGAGCTTTTTGCAATAAAAGTCAACACTTATTGAAAGTCACTTTCCTTTCTAAATGTCTGATGTTTGTACAGCTGTGAGGTTTTTTAAGTTCATACATTTGAAATGGAAGTGCCAAAAGTTAAAAACAGAAATTAAACCAATAGAAATAAAGCGTTTTTGCCAAAGATAAATGACAAGGAGGAAAAGCATATAGTAATAAAAGGGAAAATGGATCAGAAGAATTTCAAGCCTTCTAATGAATTGTATTTTGTGTTATCTATTTGTTCTGCATGAAAACAGCAATCATAAAGATAATTTTTGTTTGATAAATGTTTTAGAGAAGCATCACCCTATATATTTAAATGTTTATATTAATAAGTTTGAAATAAAAAATAGACATTGCCAATTATTTCAGACAGGATAAAATTAATGACTGTATAACCCCAAACATTTAAGGATATCTGTCAGTGTCTGAAAACTACAGAGGTGTGATGTGATTTCACCAAAGTTAGGAGGTGCTGGTCCCATAGTCCAGCAGTTCTTTAAGTTACTGTCTTCTGAAATAGGAATAGTAGGAACATTTTCAGGAGATTGGGTCATCCGCTCTGTTGAGAGAAGGGAGTATGGAGAAGAAATCACTGTCATTTTGTTGGGGTTTAAGTGGGATTTGGTTCCTCATTGATTAGACTATATGGCCTGCCTCCAACATTATGTATACCCAGTGATTTGTGGGAGACCAGACACATCTGTCTGAAGTTCCCTGTGTATTTGTATTGGCTTTGCCACCCTAGCAAACTCCTAGTTCCAGATGCCCCCAGGAGCTTCAAGGTGAAGCTACAAACAAAAAGTAATACAGTATCAGGTTTTACTGTCTTCCCAAGGAATCTCCACTTTGCCAGATGTGGTAATTTGCATCCATCCTCAGCCCATCCATTTGTCACCCACTCTTTTGTTGTGCACCCCAGTCCTGTGGTATATGCCCAATAGGTTATGGTGATACAGAATCAGCTGAGTACCATTTACATGTGGAGGGGACCATTCACAAAGGACTCTAGGAGGGGAATGATCAGGTTCAAAGGGTGTGACTTAATCCAAACCCATATTGGAAAAACATACATGTGCCTTCTCAGAAGCATATTCATCATGGAACAGTTTGATTATATATGAGTTTCTGTATTTTCCAACGAGGTCAGTACTCAGACTGCAAAAATTCAAAATGCAGAGACATGAAATCATAGAAACTGGAAGGGACAATGAGAGGTCATTTAGTCTACTCCCCAGCACTCATTGCAGAACCAAGTACCACCTTAAACTATCCCTGACAGGTGCTTGTCTAACCTGCTTTTAAGCACTTCCAATGGTAGAATTTCCACAATCTGCCTGTGCAACTTATTTCAGTGGTTAATCACTCATCATTTGGACTTGTCATACTCCCTGGACAGAAAAGATTATTTTTGTCCATATGGAACATCAGCCACACATTCTGTATGATATGAAGAATATGCTTCACCCAGTGGCCATGCAATACAATTTATTCTGAACTATTCTGCTTTTAAATTAACTGTTTCAGAAATACATGTATTGCGGCAAGCCTCATACTTCTGCTGCTATAGCATCAGGTGCAGGACTCCATTGGTAGAAAACCAGCCAAGGGGAAGGTTACAGCAGTGCAAAGTAGTGGACTAGAAAGCATGGTGGTGGTGGTAGGAGGGGAGATCAGGATTGGGCAGTCAGGGGATGTGCTGAGTGTGCACATCCTCGCAGCCATATCTTCATGTGAAGGAACTTTAAGATTCTTCCTTTTTCAGACTTTTCCAAGGAGGAGAAGATATCATCTAATTGACGTCCTTCCTTTAGGTGAACCCATTGGGGTTTGGTGGACAGAGGTAATGGAGACAGATGAATTTTGCATAATGCTCAACTAAGAGTGAAAATGGCCACGAGTGTAATAGAAAACAATAAAACAATACTACTTATGAAACAATTTGGGAGTAGGGAATAGCCTTTCACTTCACTGGGACATACCTCCTGTCATGAACTCTGCATTTCCATAATGCAGTAGCTTTTCCTGAAATAAATTCTATTACTGATCAATAGGTATTTCTTGCACATAACTGCAAAGAGAAATAGATGAGAAATAAAGTAAATGCTAAGTATATTTTATTTCCTGCTATTATATGTCTAAGATAAGCTGGTTAGAGTTTGCATGTTATTTCTCAGATAAATCTGATTTTAGCCATTATATACTTTACTTATGCTAACCTATAAAATGACAGAACTATGCCATGTTTGGCAGAGCTGGGTGAACAGTTTGCAGCAGATAATTTACTCAATACATTGTGTCTGTGGTTTGGTTCAAGAATTGATGAATTCTCTGCAGACAGTTTATGATGACTTTGAATTTGCTATTCAGGATTATTCACTCAATTTCTATGGGTAGTGGTTGTTCTTTTCATAGTTTGTGGAATCATTCATTACAAGTATTCAGAATCTAAGCAGTATTGTATAATTTTGACTGGACACTTGGGTCATGTATATTGCATGACTGGTTGATTAATTCTTAGAATGAGTTTTTTTGTACAATTACTTAAATTTGAGGTAAAAATCTAATCTGCATTTATCTGATTTATTTTTCTAATATTTGTTTAAAATGTGTTGTTTCTTCTAGGGATGAAAGTGGCTAAGTGTTACGTTAAACAGTAAGCAGAAGTCTTCCTGTTTGCGAGTTAATTTAAACATTGCCCTTAAAGGTGTGTGGAGGTGCCATGCCCAATGTGGCTCCCCATGTAGAGAGAGCTGGCCAGCTGTGGCTCAATAAGCGCATGGCATGTGTTGGGGAAGCTGAGCAAGGCTTGGCATCTTCTTCCAAGCAAGAACCAGACATAAAAAGTCTGGCCCACCAATCCCCACACAAATGCAGAGCAAAACCATTTAACCATTCTATTTGTAGACGTTTAAATGGATTGTTAATTAAATGAATTCTCACATCCCTAATTTCTACCATCCAAAATGTTGATATTTCAATTGTATAATCAAGTAAATGTTCATAGAAATGTGAGGTATTCATCTGGTTTTATTTAGATATTTTAAAGTGCTATTGTTTTTTTATTTCTGATTTAGAGAGCAACAACTTTTATGTCAGTTGCTTACACATAACTGAAAGTGTTAATAATTGAATCACAATGTTGTATAGTCCAAAAGCTATATTGATTATTTTATCCGCACATTCACTAAGCATATATTAAACAGTCCCTCTTAACTGAATGGAAAATAATCTTATAGATATCTGAAAGAACCATGCTGCATGAAATTTATCTTGCTGCTGGAAGCTGAGCCAGAGTCCTTGCAAGAGGAGCTATCAGCATGGTGTTCGTGGTGGGCATATATAATCTTCAGAAAAAAGTCTGAAACACACTTTCAACCAGTGATCTAATGATATTTTTCAAAATTGTCTTTACAATAAAAAGCACTAGAGACTTACATAAAAATATAGAAATGTGAGAAATAACAATTCTCCTTTACATTCCTAGGTAGTCCAGATCAGTGGGGGAGAGCAGCCTGAAGCCCACAGGCTTTCTGGTTTCACATGCCAAGTCTGGGGCTGATTATGCAAGTCCTCTATCCATAGAAGTGTTTTACACTCAAAGGAAGTTCTGCTTGTGGAATGCTTGCAGGAATTATATACATAACATGCATCTAAAGAATATCTACCTGGTTTGTGTTTCACCAAAATATATTCCATTTCACTAGTTTGTGATTTCAGGCTTGAAATAATCTCTTAGTATTTTTTTGCCTCTTATTACATGTATGTAGATTACATCAACTCCGATTAAGTAGTGCAGGGGTTAAAGCTTTTAAAAAGGGCTTTGTCTTTAGCTGTGAGCTAAGCATAAATTGGAGAGAACCACCATTTGCAGATATATTCCTATCCTGACGTCACCTTACTTTCAGGCGAGGTCCTGTTTTTCTTTGGAAAGTTGTATTTCTGTAGAGTGCTTGTGTGCATAATTGTAACCTTCAGACAGAAATTACATGGCAGTCACTCCAATGTGGTATGATTTTGTTTTTGTGGAGTTTGTTGCTCTGCACCTTCGGGTTAGCAGATAGCCTGAAAATGTAGATATAGAAATATGACAGAACTGGTCTGAAGTGAAACAGAATGGCAATAAAACAGACCAAGCAAGAGTTTGATTTGATCCATCCAGCAGCTTTTTTGGTGAACTCTGTGGTTTTCCACTTGGAATCCACAACATTGTGGATGCATTCTTTACTGTCCCCAAGGTATCTCATGCATGTGTATAAGTATCCTGTAACAGGATAAGCATCAGGGACTAATCATTATCAAACACTTCTACACTGTATTAAAATAGACAGTCAAAACTTTGAACTGTGGAAAGCAGTCATTGTAGTTAAATGTGTCAGACGTGACTCAAAGGTCTATTTCCTTTCTGAAGATATTACTTCATTCATTTTAACCACATTTGTAAATGGCCTGGAGTGAAGAGATACGGTTTGGGGAATTCCAAACCCTTTTATACATAGATGGGAGATTCAAGAATAGCTGCACTGCATTCCACATTGATACATAATCCAGATTATAGTTTTGAATAAAGACAATAAAACAGTACAGATAGTGTAGTTCAGTGGCATATTATGTTGGAAAATAATAATAATTAGATAACATTTTTGGATGGTCATTTTGTTGAATAGCTAACTTAAGACTATATCCTCCCATGATGTGTGAAGTTTGGAATTTAAAATAAGCAGCAACTAAAATGACTTATCTGGGTTGCTTCATGGGAGTGTGACTTCTCAACACAATTAGATGTTCTAAGGGTTTTCCACTACTTCTGTCATGCTGCTACATGGTCCCTGTGGCTCTCCAACCAAGGGACATATTTTAGTTTAAAAGTGAGGTTTTTAACCTACTGTACCACAACCACAGATCTTACTTCCTCAAAAGGTGTGCAGTGTAGCACCATGTTTTATGGAAAGGATACTCTGTCTCCTTGGTGATTAATGACTGTTCAAGAGCTGCTGCAGAGGTAGGGACACAAGGGTGATCGCCTCTGTTCACATATAGATGTTAAGGCAGGGGTTCCCAAACTTTTCAAGTTGGCAGACCCCTTTTTAACACTAAAAAAAATTTGTGGACCTTCTGGGATCCAGCTGCAGATAGGGAGCTGTGCCCAACTCAGGATCCAGCCATGGGCGGGAAGTGGCACCACCGCCATGATCCAACTGTGGGTGGGGAGTGCGCCCCTGCCATGATCTGGCCCCGGAGAGTGGCGCCCTTGCCATGATCTGGCCCTGAGGAGCAGTTCCCCTGCCATGATCCAGCTGCAGCCAGGAAGTGGTGCCACCACCAGCAGGATCTGACCATGGCCAGGGAATGGTGCTGCCGTTGCTGGGAGTTGGCTGCAGCTGGGAAGCGGTGCTGCCACTGGAAGCAGTGCCGGTCCCGGACGAGGAGCAGTGCCACTGCTCGGATCCAGGTTGCAGAGTGCAGCCACTACCGGTGGGATTGATTTGGCCCAGGCGGGGAGCAGAGCCTCTGCCACCACTGAGATTTGGCCCTGGCCAGTGAGCAACCCTCTGCCTCTGCCACTGGGCCCTCTCCAGCCCACCATGGGTCTCGCAAAGGCTCTGGCTCACCCTGTCTCCCCCCGGGGCCCACCAACTCTTCAACCCCAGTGCCCCTTATACCCCCAACCCTATTCACTCCCCGACCCTCTGCCTTCACTTACCTGCAGTCTGCAGCTAGCAGATCCAAACTGCTTCTGCAGCTCGCTTTTCCTGCCATACACAGCCTGTGTGCTTGGGTTGTGCAGGGCAGGAGATTTTAAATGTTTCCGGCTCTCAGCAGTGTCCATGGACTCCTTGTAATTATGCTGATGCCCCCCAGGGGTCCGCGGACTACAGATTGGGAGCCACTGTGGTAAGGACACAAAGTATTCACTGCAGGGGTTAAAGTAAGGGGGAATGCTCCAGAAAGGTGTTCCGCGGCCCCCTATTTTTAGGAGGGCTGCGTTCCACAGCCCTCCTGAAAATGGAAAGAACATGCTGGAACACAGTGTTCCGGCATGTTCCCCTAGAGCCAGCTGAGGGAAGGGGCTGCTGGCTGGGGCAAGCCCGGCCACCCACCTCCCTTTCTCAGGGCCTGCAGCGGCCCTGCTCCTTCCTGCTGGGCGCACGTGGCCCAGGCCCAGTCTCAGGCCTGTCACCCTCTTGCTGGCCCGGCCCAGCCTGGCCCGCCTCCACAGTGGCGCAAGTAAGGAGGCCTTGGGGTTTGGGGACGGTCAGGCTCTGGTGGGGAAAGGGTGTGGGGGGAGGACTGGGAGGTGCGGAGGGGATGGAGTGGGGCAGTGGGGACCAGGGGGCTGGGGAGGTGTGGAGCGGGTTGGGGATTGAAGGGGGTGGAGTGGGGCAATGGGGAGAAGGGGACTGAAGGGGGCTGGAGAGGTGTGGAGCGGGTTGGGGGCTGAAGAGGGTGGAGTGAAGCTGAGGGGTGGGGGGTTAATAGAGCTGGAGTGGGTAAATGGGGACAGGGAGCTTAGGGAATGGGGATTGAGGAAGACATGGGGAAAGAGAGGTCTGATGGGGGCAGGCATTTGGGGGGCAGTAGCTGAGGGAGGCAGGTATTTGTGGAATGGTAGTTGGGGAGGAGGGGCAGTAGCTGGGGTGGGGAGGCAAGTGTTTGGGGGATAGTAGCTGGGGTTCATGAAGGGGTCCCTGGACCTGTGTGAAGAGGGCCTGGACCTGTGTGATGGGGGTCTGGAAATTCAGGAGGGTTCTGGGGCCTGCCAAATTATATTTTAACTCCTGATTCACTGATAGGGTTGAACTGACTATGGACAGAGTCATCCAAAAGCCCACAAAAATCAGATCATTAGCTTGTGGAAGATGTCTGAAGAATGGTCACGTCTTTCAATTTTCAGTTACCTCCTTCTTCATGCCAACGCTCCAACATGATACCTCCCAAAATATTTATAAATTAGCTTTTTTGTGTCTTCATTGAAAATGTTCTTGAAAAATGTTCAGGTTTTAGTCAATAACTGAATTTTTTCAGCTTAAAAAATCCATTTTAGTTTTCTGTTGAAAATGGATTGTATGTATGTTAAAAAATTTCCATTTTGTCAAAAAGTCATTTCCAATTAAAAAAACATTGAGGAAAAGTTGTCACCCAGCTCTACTGGAAAGATAAATTTAAATTAAAAAAGAAAAAAATATTTTAATATAGCTTCCAAAGAAATTACTATTTATTTAATGTACTTTCAAAAATAGAAGAGAAGTAGGAACATGAAAAGATGCCACAAAAGAGATAAATACAGATGTGGCCTGATTCAAAGCTTTTTGAAATCACTGTGGGCCTTTCAGTTGACTTCAATGGACTTTGGCTAAGGCACACAGGCTATGTTCACACGTATATGGTTAAACTGATTTAACTTAAATCGATTTAATAAAATTGAAATAAAAATCATTAAATCGATTTAAGTTAAATAGATTTAACAGGTCCACACCAAAAAAACCCAAATCGAAATAGCAAGTCCGGACACAGGACTTGCTATTTTGATTCAGGAGAAGGGCACCATGGGAAGTGTGGCAAGATGGCCCCCTAGAAGGGCCATGCCGCCACCCAATATATAGAAGGGCAGCATCTTGGGAAGGAGAAGGGCAAATCATATTAAATCGAAATAATGGTTATTTTGAAATAATGCACCCGAACACTGTTATTTCAAAATACTGTAACCATTTTGATAACAGACGTTTTGCTTTAAACCTATTTCAATTCAATGTCTCTTGAATTGAAATGATGGAGCTTGTCATTTTGATTCAAAAGAATGTTGTGTGGACCTAATATTTTTTAAATCAAAATAACTACCGTTATTTCGATTTATAAGGTGCATACCTGTGCAGAAAAACAACAACCCCTTTACTAAAATTTCTTGACCAAATTCACAGATGTTTCATGAGATGATATTTAGACACCTCTTTCCCTCCCTTGACTACTTTCACCACTACTCCTGTGTGAATCTATATAAACTAGTGCAATTTACATTCTGAGGAGCTGGAGAAAGGTGTAAATTGTACCAATTTGTATTCCCTCAGAGGATGGTATAGTAGGTGTAAGGAGATCTGACTGACTGTGGGAGACTGTAAGGTGATCTGATTTATGCATCACCTCTGAATTTGGCTTTCTGGTTCTAGATCGTTGTTTTATTGACTTCTTTTAGAAGGATGAAATCCCATTCTAATACATTAAAGTGATAGCGTAGATCAATGATTTTCAAACTAAGGGTGGGGAGCCACTAGTGGGTTGCAGACCCTCTAGCACTGGGTCTCAGCACCCCCTCCTGCTGCTGCTAAAAGACTGGAATGCATAGCTCAAAGATGTAATTGTTGGGTCATGGACATAAGCAATTTTTTCAACTGAGTCCTGAGGAAAAAAGTTTGAAAACCACTGGTGTAGATGTAGCCTCTGCACTGAAAAATGTTTCATCTAGCACGTTCCTATGTCGAGGTTTT
The DNA here is from genome assembly GCA_007922195.1 of Podocnemis expansa. Classification (NCBI taxonomy): domain Eukaryota; kingdom Metazoa; phylum Chordata; order Testudines; family Podocnemididae; genus Podocnemis; species Podocnemis expansa. The sequence goes on along the minus strand of ML682069.1, from coordinate 15,458,136 downwards.
ATCTGTGAGGTTTCTAGGGAGCAGGGACTATGACAAAAGAAGCACAAATTTAAATGATTTTACTGAATCACAAAATAAACAGAAAATCCCCAGTCAATATTATACAACCTAGACCTGTAACAGCTTAATGTGGAAATCTGTCTCTTCTGTTCAAGAAAGGAACTAGACTAGAATGGCAAGGATATTTGTAGTGGTATGTTGGCTGAGTCTGCCAATAGGTTGCAGTTCTGGACTTTTCTCAAGAAGATACTATTAATTGTCATGAGTTGCTCCAAGTGAGAAATTTTCCTTTTGCAAAATATCCCTTTGCAGTGCTGGATAGTCCATTTTCATTCTGGAGCAATAAAAGATTGAGGTGAGGTATCTCAGAAACATGTGGAAAGAGAAAATTCTTATTTGCTCATTGGAATCCATAACAACTGCTTCTGACTCTGGAACTTTATTCTGTACAGAACAGCTATTTTTCTTTTTTAGTGGATTCTAAAATGTATTATGTAATATCCTTTTCCTTCTGAGCTTTGCAAATGCTAACCAAGAAGTCTGGATGAATCCTGGCCCCAAGGAAGTGAATGGGAAAAATCTCATTGACTACAGTGGGTAAAGACTTTACCCCTTACCTTTGAGTACCAAATGAATAATGGACTTAATTCACCTCTGAGTGCAGTAGGCTGAAAATTGTATCCCCTAAACAGCAGAACAACTATGACAACTAAGTTCCAAAAGGGCAGCTGTGTTAGTCTAGTTCAGTAAAACAAACAAGGAGTCCTGTGGCACTTAAAGACTAACAAATTTATTTATTGTATGAGCTTTCGTGGGAGAAAATCCCATTTCATCAGACACTTTGAAGATGGGATTACAGAATGGGAAGAAATAAATGCAGGGGAGTGTAAGTCATGGGATCAGGTCACTGTAACAGCAAATCAAAACAGTTGTAAAGATTCAAATACTGGGGCACAGTATACAGAGGAAGATGAGGTCAAATCCCCTGTTGTAATGAGAGAAAAATCCAATGTCCCTATTAAGTCCTGAGGCAATGCAACTGAATTTGTAAATAAATTCAATCTCAGCCTCTTCCCTTTGAAGCCTTGATCTAGTATTCATCTGTCTGAGCACAGCAAGTAGCAGATCATTAATGGAGAGACCACAGAGACTGAAATGCTGACCCACTGGTTTTAGAATTTGTGATTTCTGATGTTTTATATAGAGACTGTCCCGTTTGTCCAATATATAAGGTGAGGGGCATTTCTTGCACATGATGGGATAAATCACATTGGATAATGAGCCTTTGATGGCGTAGCTGGTTTTATTAGGTCCTGTAATAGTGTCTTTTGTGCAGATATGTGGTCAAAGTTGGCAGGGTGATTTATTGCAGGGATATGTGCCTACTTTAATGGTTCTGTTGTTTAAGTCTGTAGTTTCTGGTAAGTATCTGTTTAAGGCTGGGGGGCTCTGCCTTACCAGTGCTAATTAGAACTAGGTCCCCAGGTAGAGAGTAGCCTGGATTCTTTTGGCAGGTGCTGATAAAACTTACAGCATCACATTTTAAAAACTCTCAAATGTCTTAAAATAGATGCCTGTAAAATAGCAGGCTACACAATGGTGTAGTAGGGGTTAAAGGTTTTACTGGCACTTGTTTAGGTTGATTTGTCTAACTTACTCATAGATTCATCCATGAATGATAGTAACAATCCCAAAAGCCCTCATGCTAACAAAACTTCTGCACAATACCACATCGTGTTATTCATAACATGACACGTGTCTATCCCTGTAAGTAATATTTCCATTGCTGCTGCCATGCACAGCTTTTCATATTTTCTTATGGTGACATATTTGTGAAGTATAAGTTTGTAATGCTGTTTGATTGCTGTTTTAAGGGACAATGAGGCTGTTCCCAGAGGGTAATTATTCGCAGGGAGAGGGCTGCTGAATAAAATTCCTCCATCTCTTGCTCTGTAACAGGCTGTTTGTAGATTTTCCTTTAACATTATCATTGCCTTCAATGAAGCTAAACTAATTTATACCATCTGAGAATTATTTGACTTATGAGATTTAATAAGGCAGTTTTCAAACACAGAGGATTCTTTAATGGTTAATGATGAATATAGATATAACAAGCCGGAGTTTGCATATGAAATATTTTGCAGATAGATGTTTTGGTTATTCTGCATGCTTCGAGTTGACAAAAATATCCATTGCCGCAATGTAATTCTAATTTATATCAAGAGCTAAAACAGGGTTGTCCAGCTTTTTATCATGAGGGGCCACATTAGTTTTTTCGCACTTGGGGGCTGGGTGAGAAAGTTTCAGATGTAGGGTGTACTGTTGTTGCTGTGCCCAGCTGACTGTCATGGGACTGCAGGGAGGGGTGGATACAGGTGCCAACTCTTATTATTGTCAGTGTATCCTCGTGATATGAGGTGTTTTGGAAGAGGGCTGGGGGAGGACATATAACTGGTCATGTGACTCACAAGTCTCCCCTTTTTCCATGACCTCCAAGCTCTCCCCACTCCCTGCCCCACTTCTGGAGGCAGAATGGGGTTACTGTCCTTTCCCGCTCTGCCCCCCCTACACCCACCCATTGGCTACTTTCCATGGCAGCTGGATGAGTGGATGGGGACCCACTTCCAACCCTGGTCCCTCCTGCCTGTAGGGAGCATGGCAGGGGAAGTGCCTTTCCCTTCCTGCCCCAGCTGGTTGCCAGATTGGTACCCAAATGAACTGGCCTCGAAACTTTGGTGGAGGGGAAAAGAAGAAAGAAACTGGGTGCTCTGGTTGACATGGCCCTAGCTCCCTGCAACCAGCCTGGATGGATGGAGCGGGGAGGCTGCTTCCCCTGGCCAGGGTTGGGCTGACAGCTGCCACGCTGTGACATCCTAGCTGGCTGGGGCTGATGCAGGGTGCCAGCTCCAGGGGCTCTAAAGTGGCCTGGCTGACGTGCAAAGGGGGTGGGGTTCTCAGGCAGAAGAGGAGGGTTAACCTCCCAAGGGGAGGGGAGTTGCACTAGTGGCACTGTGAGCAGTTGCAGCAGTGTCCCCTACCAGCCAGAAGTGGCTGATTTCCCACATAAAAAACAAAACAAGGAGTCGTGTGGCACTTAAAGACTAACAGATTTATTTTTTGCATGAGTTTTCATGGGAGAAAATCCCACTTTGTCAGATGTTTCAAATATGGGTGAACTAAGTTAGTCTTTAAGTGCCACACGACTCCTTGTTTTTTTTGCTGGACTAGATTAACACAGCTATCCCTTTGGAAATTGATCTCCCACATCCCTCTCTGCTCCTGAGTCCTGGCTAGTGCAGTACAGGGCAGTACATGGGGCTACAGTAAGGGGGAGGAGCTGCTCCCAGGTGGAATGGGACTGGAGGAGATGGGCTGTTTCTTGGTTCCAGCTGGACTGAGGGGGTGGGGCTGGGGCTGCTGCATCCAGCAGGCCACATAGCAGCCTTTGGGCCTCATTCTGGCCCTGGGGCCATGGGTTAGGCAACCCAGAGCTAAATTCTGCTCTAAGTTTTTTAGTGCATGTAGCTCAAAATGGAATTTGGACCTAAATCTGTCCATCTGTTAAACTGAATGGCAAGACATATGGTCTTACTGTATTTTAGTGGAGTATGTAGAAACTGCGTTGAAGGTGAACATAATGGGCCAGTATATGAAAACATAATTCATGCTCTCATCATCAGGCAAAAGATTGCATAGGGGAAAGACCTACTCATGTGTGAGGAAGGTGAGTAGAACTCCCACTAGAGTAGAGAGGAGATTTTGCCAAATAGCTAAGAGGCTGTCTGTGCATACATTGAATAGTCTGATCCTTCTGGTATGACTGTAAAAAGGGAAAACAGTTTAATCACATCTGGTGAACTCCAGAGCTGTTCATATTTCCAGGGCTCTTTGATGTATACATGCAGCTTCAAGATATTCCAGTTAGAGTTGTAAGTATGAACGGAAGGGGCAACAGAGTCTGCAGTTTATATCTGTCTTCAAATATGGAATGTACATATTATTGGTAGGGAGTATGATAGTAAAAATGAATGTCCAGGTTGAGAGGATTGCATCCTGTACCATAATTTTATTATTTATTTTTTTTTATTTTCTCATTGGGTTTCAAATAGGCCTGAACAATAGTGTGGAATTTGTCCCTCATAATTTAGTTTCTAATGAGTAAATACTACTTTGTTGTGCTCTGCAGATGTGCTTGTAAAGCAAAGTGAATGAAACTTTGTGTGAACTAGAGACACCTGGAACTATAAGAATTTTGCTGAAGTTTAGTTAGTGTTAGGGACTGCTCTGTAGACACTAAAATATGCTATCTTTCAACATTTAGGCCCTGATTCAGGAAGATACTTAAGCACGTGGTTAACTTTAAATAAGTCCTATTAACCAGGGAATTAAAAACACCTGCTTAAACTTAGGCATACCCTTATGTGCTTTCTTGCATGGAGATGTATTCCTCAATCCAGACTTTAGAGCCTGTTACCCTAAGGTGATGAACAACTCCTGGGTGTGCTAGGACCATTTGGGATCAGGCCTTTAAAATAGAGGCATGCTTAGTAAAGGCTGCAATGACAAATATACAACAAAGGCCTGATTCATTGACAGGTTATGATGCAAAAATTTAGATGTGCATGAAACTCGGGTGTGTGGGGGTTTTTATGGCTATAATTTGCTTAGGTAGAAATACCAAGTATACTTTCTGTACCCTGGGATCTAAAAGGACCCCATTTCTGGCCTGAAGAAGCTCTAAATGGTTATCCAGATCTGACGCTTACCAGAACCCAAGATAGCATTGAGGAGACCCTCTGGCAACCTTTTTAGCAAGTGTGTAGGTTCTTGGTTTTAGTATGTTTTCTCAATAATATGTTTATTCTTAAGTGGAAGGAGCTTGATTAGAGCTCTGTGATGACATAACCACAGGTGTTAGGGAGGGCCTCAATTCACTGTCAGATCATCTCCTACTGCTCACAACTGGAGATTAATTCAGCCAGCTGAATGCCCTTCTCTTGCAGATCCTCACCTGCTGTCTCACTCCATGGCCCCTCTCTTGCTCCTCTAGCTGCTGCAGGTCATCTTCACAGCTTAAACTTTCAGCCAAGTCACAATAGGCCTTCCTCTCCAGGATACTATCAAGATTTTCCATGCCATCCCTGACAGTCCTTAAATTCACTACCTTGGCTGGGCCACTCCCTCAGGAGCCAGAAAAAATGAACCCATATGGATTTCAAATTCACTTTTAAGATTTATGATACTTCCACAGTGGCTGTTAGGGGAACCCAGGCCTGCTTGCTATTCTGGGCTTGAGGTACCCATCTCCAGCACCCACTCTTCTCTTGAATCAAAGTCCTTTTATTTCACTTGTCCTAAGGAGAGTGACTGTGGAGTTCTTTCTGCTACCAATTCCCTGTTTTTGTAGAAGTCCCACCTGTTCCTGCACACAGAAGCCTTAGTTAGGGCTCTCCTGTCGTCCTAAATGTCCCCCAGCTTGCAGCCTAATAGGTTAATTGACATATCTGGTCTACATAAGCCTTCTGGGTATAATGTAAGTGTGAGGAGCACACCATACCACACAGGCAGCATGCTGGGCATAGTATCTGAAGAGAAAGCAAAGTTCAGGTGTTGCCCTCTTAGGCTAGCTCTCAATGGAAATATCACAGTGTAGGTAGGCCACAAAATATGCAGCTTGGAAAACCCCTGGTAAGGTGGGAGAGAGACATGGATCTTGCCCAACAGAAGTGATAGCTGAGGAGCGAGGAGGCTAGAGTGAGTGCCCTTGGTAGACCCCAGGTGGGAAATACAGGTGCAGTAGCTCTGAACTGTGATACATGTTGTTAAAACAGCAGCCTCCATTTGGGATCATTGCTACAGCCTAGTACCTTAAAGGAGAGAAATATAAAATTCCGTATCAATTATCTAGTCATGTTTTAAACTCAGATTGAAAGTTTTTCTTTGATTTCCAGTTTAATCTACCAATTTATCGACCCTTTCTTTAGTAAAGAATCGTCTGTCCTGATGCCTAGGTGTAGAATGAAAAAGTACCAGCATGATCCAGTCAGTTTTGCCAAAGCTACTGCCCCTGGATGATAGCTCCATGCAAATTTGAGCTCTGAGGGTATGTCTATGCTCCAGTTAGACAATCACAGCTGGCTGAGTCACCTTTTGGAGAGCAGGCTAAGGGACTGTTTAACTGGAGTGTAGATGCTCTGGCATCCTTCTGTCTTCTAGGGTCCTAGAGCCTGAACTCTAGCTTGAGTCTGAGCACTCCACTGCCATCAATAGGCCCCTTAGCTCAAGCTCCCTGAGTCCAAATCAGCTGGTACAGGCCAGCTCAGGGTTTTTAACTGCAGTGTAGATATACCTTGAGAAGTTTGGCGATCCTGTTCCAAAAGTACTTTGTTTTGGGAAATGGGAATTTTAAGGGAAGGCAGAGAAAAATGAGATACCTTTTGCTTTAAATGAAACTAAAAGTATTGTCTTTCTACCTTGTGTTTTCTAATATTTTACTACAAACCATGACTCATTAGTGCATAGGTTATGTTCTTGTTATTGAACAATACAATATTTTAGATGAGACATTATTTAAAAATACCTAAATTATAATATTAGTCATATATGGCAAATTTCAGAGGTTCTGCATTTTAAAATGCTGTTGAACTAGATGATTGTCCAGATCCTTAGACCTTGTAAATGGGCACAGCTCCCTGAGACTATGCTTATTTACATCACCTAAGGATCTGCCCCAGTTATACTGTGCGTATCTAGTATTGGAAGAAGGAATTCTAGAGTAACTATGCCCAGTGGTAAGAATACCTACGCTATACAATTAGAGACCAATCCTGCAGTTCTTACTCATGGAAAATTGCCCATTAAGTTCAAGCCCTTACATTGTTTTCTGCATTAAGAAGTAATCTTAATGAAGGCTGTTGAAACAATTATGTCTTATGTAAAACATTAGCTGTATTTGCTCTTGGGGGGAAAACAACTTACTTTTCGAAAAAGAAAACAGAGGCTTATTGAAAATAAATATAAACAATCAAACACTTATGTGGTTTTGTTTCTTTGGTTATTCAGCAGCCTTGGGGTTTGAACTTCTAGTAAACACATTGGCCTGTTAAAGGACATGATTCAGACTGTCCCAGATCCAGCAGCTCATATCAAGGTAAGTTTTCTACTGCCTTACTGTCTGTAAGTTCTTGAATGTTCAGAAAATAATAATGTTAAGGACTATATTCATATTATATGCCTTCTGTATAATTTTAAATTCTACCAGTTTACTGTATTGGCTTTTTTCATTCCATTGTGTTTATATGTTGTCAAATACTTCACAATATTAACTTTTTTTGCACTTGTTCCAAAGGCTGAAACAGACTTCAGTAGGTTCTATTACACAGAATTTTAAAATAAGTCTCAATAGTTTTGGGGTTTTTTTGTTTAAAATTCATGATGTTTAACAAGTGAGTTCCACCTGGTAAACTGAAGCTCACACAGCTCAGTTTCTGCTTTGTTGAAATAAATGGCAAACTTGCACTGGTGTTATGGCAGCAGGAAATGTCACATACTTTAAAAAACAAAGCAAAGCAGAAATCCATAAAAAAAACCATCAGTTCTTAGTGGTATATAAATCAGTGGGAGTTTGGCCACTAACTTCAGTGGGACTGGAACATGGCCCAAAAAGCAACATTGCTTTTCTATATGTTGGAAATGGTAGTATTATGAATTCCACTAGTTACGTCATATTAGAGCCCAAAGCATTTTGTTATCCTCTGTCACATAACAGATACTATTTATATAAGTTGCCTTACCAGTATAGCCAGCTGCTATATTATTAAGAACATTACATTTTTGGAAATAGAATATAGGCAGTACTGCTGCATATGAGCCCAACAAGCTAACTTTGATTTTGGGAATGCTATACTTTTGCCTATTATATGATTTTAAAGATCTTGTTTGGGAAGAGTTTCATTACTGCTTTGGAAATGACAGATTTCCAGTTTGCCAGCTAAAGAACATTGCTGGAACTGTCATTATCTGGTAATGAGATGCATTGACACCAGTGTCAAAACCAGGAAAAAAAAAACTACTGATATTTATTTACATCCAAAACTTCAAGACTCTGTTGTTTAGGTTATCATTGTTCCTGCTGTCTAAAGATATCAGCTAATAAATAAAATTGCAGCAGTACGAGAAATAGATAGACTATGCAGTTTGGTGCTGAACAGATTTTAAATAAAATGTATGGTTCTTTTGATATCCAGCTCTGAGTATTAAAGTCTTTTCGGTTTTATTTGTTTCAGATGTATATCTTAACATTAGGTCTTGTACTATTTGATTCAGTTTCTTTTGGTCTCTTGGTCATATTTTATAGTTCTTTTAGTTTCTTTACCTTTTGAGGAGTTCCTACTTAATCAGCTGAAAAATTTTGGTAAGCAGCCACAATATGGAATAATCACACTTCTGAAATTTATTTTTATTGAATTATAAGTTAAAGCAAAAGTATATAATTGACATAAATAACAATTATTAATTTTTCTTATAAGAAAGTATTATGATGAACTTGTCCTTTTATACTTCTAAAAGGATTTCTTGGGTTGCGCTATATAAATCCGCAACACAGAATGACAAGAGGATTGTAGGGAAAGCCACTTCATAGAATCATAGGGTTGGAAGGGACCCCACAAGGTCATATACTTTTCATAGTCTTCTTGTGTTCAGATGTTTTTAAGGAACACATGCAGTAAAATATTGATGTGCGTAACAAGGATATAAAAATAGTAACAATTCAAATATTTTAAGGCATTATACATTTTTGCAGTGTTGATATTTTCAGAGCCGAAGATAGCATCAAAAAGAACTGAATTGCCCATATTTTGCCAAAATTGGCATCAGAAACAGGTTTGTTTTGTTTGTTTGTTTTTTCACAATAGGAACTGAATTTCCAAGTAATGAGATGGTAGGGTGTTGTTTGTGTGTGACCTTTGTGGCAAATGTAATGATGAATGCTTCTGATAGGCTGGCAGTTGAGATCAGCCAGTTTTTCCTTTGTGTATAGAGAACACAAACATATGTCCTGCATCGTCTAGTAATAGTTACTAGACTTTTTCTAAACTAAGTTTGAACCAGGTCTGAGACTTGTCCCTAACAAATGCGCTCCAGAAACCACTTACCATAGACATGAAAGACTTTTTTTTCCTATCAGCGTAGGACTACAGAACAAGCAAGCTATATGGTTATAGGAATAAGAAATTGAGTCTGTTTTCAGCAGCAAAACATACAGAAGTTGGCTATATATTAAAATTTGGATAAATATATTAGCTAATCCATGTGTTTATCATGTTTGTTGGAGTGGAGGGGGGAGAGTGAAATCAGTACTAGTTGAATAAACTTTAGATCCTCCACATAAATGATGGAATTTACTTGTGTATAAACATATTCTTCAAAATGAAGTAGGGGATGCTCCATTGCTTAAGATTCATAAGCTATGTGCACACGAGGCTTTTATTTCAAAACAGCGACCATTGTTTCAAAATAAAAGTTGAGATCTCCAAAGGACGTTTCTTTATTTCAAAATGACAGGACCCCGCCATTTCAAAATAATGTCTGTCATTTCAGAACAATAAAACCTTGCTTGAAATCAAAATAGCCATTATTTCAAAACGGTTGTTTTGAACCAATGCTATTCAGACGTGTTATTTCAAAATAATGGTTATTTCAAAACAACACTTTTGCCCTTCTCCTTCCCAGGGTGCCTTCCTTTTTGTATATAGTGGGGGCGATGTTGCCACACCTCCCATGCTGCCCCTCTCCTGAAGTGAAATAGCAAGTCCTGTGTCCGGACATGCTATTTTGCTTTGTTTTCCCTTATTTCGATTTAAGTTATTTCAAAATGAGGATTTTATTTCAAAATAACTCATTTTGAAATAAGAGTTTATGTGTGAACATAGTCATAAACTCCAAGGTCAGAAGGGACCAATATAATCATCTAGTCTGATCTCTGGCACAGTGCAGACCACAAAATCTTATCCAACTACTCCTGTAATAGACCTCTAACCCAGTGGTTCTCAACCACTGTGTTGGGACACATTACTGTGTTGCCACAAAATGGTAAGTGTGTCACGGAGAGCCAGGGAAATGGCTGGATTTGGCTCGGAAGGAGGGGGCTACTGTGTCCTGTAGCATTGCAACGTGCTGCCAAGCATGTCATGACCTGCAAAAGGTTGAGAACCACTGCTCTAACCTATGACTGAGTTATTAAAGCTCTCAAATCATGACTGAAAGACTTTAAAGTACAGAGAATCCCCTAGCAAGTGAGTCATGCCTCATGCTACAGTGGAAGGCAAAAAATGTCCAAAGCCCTTGCCAATCTGCCTTGGGGGAAAATTCCTTTCTGATCCCAAATGTGGCGATTGGTTAAACCCTGAGCATGTGGGCAAGACTTACCAGCCAGACACCCAAGAAAGAATTCTTTGAAATAACTCAGAATCCACCCCCTCAGACATCCATTCTCAGGTCACTGGCGCATCCACCACGAGTAGTCAGAAATTGGTCAATTGCCAAACTATGCTATGTTATATCATTTCCTCCTTAAATTTATCAAGCTCAGTTTTGAAGCCAGCTAGGTTTTTTGCCCCCACAGCTCCCCTTGGAAGACTATTCCTGAACTTTACTCCTCTGATGGTTAGGAACCCCCATCTAATTTCAAGTCTAAATTTCATGATTGACAGTTTATATCAATTTTTCTTGTGTCCACATTGGTGCTATACTGAAATAATTCCTCTTCCTCCCTGATATTTATCCCTCTGAGGTATTTATAGAGAGTGATCATATCACTCCTCAGCCTTCTTTTGATTGGCTAAACTAGCCAAGTTCTTTATATCTCCTTTCATAAGTCAGTTTCTCTAGTCCATGGATCATCCTTGTAGCCCTTCTCTGCACCTTTTGCAATTTGAATTCATCTTGTTTGAACACAGGAAACCAGAACTGCATGCCCGATGAGGTCTTACTAGTGCCTTGTGTAATGGTATTAACACCTCCTTAGCTCCTTTGATGCATCCTAGGACTGCATTAGCTTTTTTCAGAGCCACATTGCATTGGCAGCTCATAGTCATCCTGTGATCAACGAGTATGCCCAGGTCTAACTCTTCCTCCAATTGATGCATCCTCAGTTTATAGGAAAAATTCTTGTTGTTAGTGCCTAAATGTATGACCTTGCAGTTTCCATTATTAAATTTTGTCCTTTTCCTAATACTGCAGTTTACAAGGTCATCCAGATCTTCCTGTATGATATCCTGATTTTTCTCTGTCTTGGCAACACCTCCCAACACTCATCCACAAACTTTATTAGCATATTCCCACTTTTGTGCCAAGGTCAGTAATAAAAAGATTAAATAAGATTAGTCCCAAGACCGATCCCTGAGGAACTCCACTAATAACCTCCCTCCAGCTTGCCAGTTCACTGTTCAGTATGACCCATTGTAGTTTCCCCTTTAACCAGTTCCTTATCCATCTGTCTATTTTCATATTAATCCCCATCTTTCCCAATTTAACTAAAAATTCCCTATGTGGAGGAATTGTATCAAATGGCTTACTGAAATCTAAATAAATTAAATTAGCTGTATTCCCTTTGTCCAAAAAAATATGTTATCTCAAAAAAGGAGATCAGGTTGGTCTGGCATGATCTACCTTTTGTAGAGCTATGTTGTATTTTATCCCAGTTACCATTAACCTCCATTTCCTTAAGTGCTTTCTCTTTCAAATATGTTTTCAAGACCTTGCATCCTACTGAAGTCAGACTAACAGATTGGTAGTTACCCAGATCACTTTCTTTCCCTTTCTTGAAAACAGGAACTATATTAGCAATTCTTCAGTCACTTGGTACAACCCTTGAGTTTACAGATTCATTAAAAATCATTGTTAATGGGCTGGCAATTTCATGTGCCAGTTCCTTTCATATTTCTTGGATAGAAATTATGTAGGCCCCCTAATTTAGTCCCATTAAGCAGTTCAAGTTTGGCTTCCACCTCAGATATGGTAATTCCTACTTTCATATCCTCATTCCTAGTAGCTGCCCTATTACTATCCCCAAGGCTTCAGTTTAGTCATTCATGTAATGTTGTTTAGTTGTGATTATTCAGGTAAGTCACATGATATTATTACTTTTAGCTCACAGAATGTGTGTTCATGGGCTTCTGGAGAAGATACGCTTTCATTCACATTGAAAGTTGCAACTCTGAAGTTCACTTTCCAGGAACATTTACATGAGCAGAATTTGACAATCTGAACGTTCGATGATAGTTAATATAAAAGGAGAGCGTGTATGACCACTGTGAATATTTGTAGACATTTCTTTGCAAAAAGAATGACTATTTTTTAATTGCAGTCTTTTACATTGGATATACAGAAAAAGTCCCTCCAACTGCTAAATGAAAGAAGTAACCATTCTCACTATTATGTTACTGTACTTTAAATAAGAACTAAGATGTGCCTGATCCCGAAACGCAAGTATCATCAAACTTTGAGCGTGTTTTAAGTCTGAATTTTGATCTGGGTCCAGATCATTGAGTTTAAGACCCTCTTTTATGAATGTTAAGCTTTAATTTTATGCAGCCTGATTGAAGCATTTTTAGTTTTCATTGTTCATTATTTTTCTGCTCATTCTCAAAATACAATTACACCAAAACCACTATTCTATGCTTTTATTCAAATCATTTGACAGGAATTAAAAGGGAAGGAAAATTTATATGGATAACGTTATAATTCAGTTCTAGCTTGGAGTATACAGATGGGATAACTGCCTTAGAAATTTTGGTTCAGTCCTGGAAGCACTTACACATAGGCTTAAGCTCTGTGCATGTGAATGGTTCCATTACAGTGAATGGGACAACTCACATGGGTAAAATCAATTATTTGCATAACTGTTTGCAGGATTGGGACTTTACTTCGTCATTTAGACAGAACTGTTACTGTCAAATACTATTGCTTAAACTGGTCAGATGAGATTGGTTTTTTACTACATATTTATAAATGATAGAGATGTTTATTTAATTTAAAGTAATATCAAGAAATTCTCCTGATTCTGAAAGCTTCAATATATTCAAAGCAATTCAAAACGAACAGTCATTAGAAAAGTTTTTAAAAAAATTTTTTTTAAAGTCTTGTGGGATCTGGCCCAAGAATGTATGACAAAGCTTACATGTCCTGACTTATCCAAAATTGTTTTGCTACAGAAAGGTTGTGAGCTGAAAAGATGAGGACCCTCAGTACTGTAGGAAACAGCAAAGGTTTCCCTTATATTTTATTCATGGAAGAGGGGTGTTTTCAGTTGGAGCGGTAAAGAGTTAGGTCTGCTGTATGATATAAAAGATGATTTTGTCAATGGTGCCACATAATTGAGATATGTTTTGGTATTAACAGAATGTCAAGATTGAGCACCTTGAGCTGAGCCTGACAGCTAGCTAGCACAGCCTGCTGGCAGGTCAATGAGCTTAGGTTTGTAGTGATAAAACAGCCTAATTGGCCAGCTCCCCACTTTGGCTGAGAGGAACCAGCAGGCCTGCGTTTAAGCTCGGAAGAAACTGGCTGGTCAATGCTTTGGCGTACAGCTGTGCTCATACTTGTTCCTGTTTTTCATCAGTTCCTGCCTTGTTCTCACTTTGATCCTGAGTACGACTTCAACCATTGGCTCTGGTTTCTGATTGTGGCTCTGACTCTTGGCTCCGGTTTCCAGCCCCTTTAGCCTGGTTCTGACTATTGACCAGATGTGTCAGTGTCCAGGCTTGACACCAAAGAGTTCAGACTCAACCAAAAGTCCCTTTGTGACATGTGTATTAAGGGTCAAATCCAGAAAAGACCCCATTAGTATTAGTTTTTTATGGAGGGCACTCAGTGAAAATGTGGAATGCTCTTTCTCAGGGAAGCAGAGGCTTTCTATTTGGTGTACTTGTTTTCCTTCAGGAGAATTGGATATTTCACTGCTTAGCATTTGAGTGTGGAGAAGCTAAACAGGGAGCCAAGTAAGGTTTTTTGTAAAAAGACTTTTTTTTACTTAACAGTATATCTATTCTACCCAAAAGATAGGTTATGGATGTTTGCAAAAAGGTCAGATCTTAACTTATCTCTTTTCAATGGCATGACTAATTGCAATTTACATAGGTTTATACTTGACTTTTTTTTTTCTTCTTTTTTTTTCCTCTACTATTCATTAAAAACAAGTACTGGTAATGGTTGCTATAGCAGCATACTGTGCAAATGATACCTTAGATAAGCCTGGCTTGTTTTTAAAGGCACATACTTGCAAAACACCAATAGTTAACATAAATGTTGGGGTTTTTTTTGTTTTTGTTTTTGTTTTTTTTACTGTAAGAGCCAAATTCTGCATTCAGCAACCTTGACAGCAAATGTCTGAGGCATTTTTTTTGCCTCCTGGATGTGATCCATTCAACATGTTTCACTGCTGTGGGGAATTTATGTAGTTATATTTCAAAGCGGATATTTAAGTGCCTTCACTCCTTTCTATAATATCCTCTAATTTGGATTCCTCACTTCATTTTCTGTGAGTTACACAGCTTATGAATACATAATAATGGGGTTATTCCATTTCTTGGAATAGTACAGATAGTGCATATCCACTAAAGGCAATAGAGTGATGTTGACTTACAACAGATGAGGATCTGGCCCATGTACATCTATATGATTCAAAATTTTCTTTTTGGTGGGTGAGAGAACAAGAGAGGAAGAAGTCTCTTGGGAAAAATATATGTTTACTTTTGATGTTTTGTACTGGGGAATTTTGAGCTGTGATCTTCAGGGTAGTCATCAGATCCAAGATTGACTGTAGCTTTTCAGATATCAGTGTAATAAACACAATTATTACTCATACTGTATGGTTTTGCATTTGAGAAGGTGAAGACAAATGGGATGCTTTATATCTTGGGTCAAAGATGGCACTTTTTTTGGAGACTTGACAAGAAACATTATAAACCAAGGGCCAAATTCTGTGAGCATACCCCCGTATAACCCTATTGGTTTTGCTAGTGTAACTGAGGAGAGACTTTTGCATACTGAACCTATGGCATTGGAGAATAAATTTGAAAGCTATAGCCAGTGTTATATCAAAGCAAAGAATGCTTTTCGGAGGAATCTGGAAATTTCTGAAAATAACTCTAGAGATTAAACTTACAGGTTTGGTGTGAAAAGAGGTAGCTAAAAGAACAGATTCATTATCAGTGTCCCATATTGTCAATCAGACTCTTAAAAAATTTGATTCCCTTTTATTGTTTGAAAAAGAGTTCTGGATTTTAGCTTGTGAAAGAGTAGAGATGGCAGCTGATTTTACATTAACTGTTCCATTATGTTAAATCTTTATTACTGCATATACCTGTGAATAAGCCGTTCTGTTCATAAGTTGACCTCCCCTCAACTCTGAGCCCAAAAAGAGGCAAAAAAGGGTGACCCATGTATATACCAAGGTCCACTTTTGGCGTCAGGTGCTGGAGCTGCATGGGGAGCTGGCACCATCGTCAGGGAGCTCTGCCTGAGCCTGCTGGCCTGGTTCAAGATGCGGGCCTGGCTAGCCAGGGGTTGGCATGGTTCTTAGTCCATGGGGGCAAAGGGGACTGCTCAGAGCCAGGACCCCATGGGCAACTTTCAGGTCAAGAACACCCCCCGTACTGCAGGGCCAATGTCCCCTCTGCTCCTTGTTGGACTCACTCCAGGTTTACTACCAGTGCTAGGCTCACATGGTGCCATCCTGTGCCCACAGCTGGGCTGGGTGCTAGCTGCGGCTCTTGCTTGCTGCCCCCCCCCCCAGTGGTGATCTTTGGCTGGGCAGATAGGGGAAGGGTTGATAGTGGCAAGTGGGTAATGGAGATTGGTGCAGGGTGAGACCTAGAGGGGAAGACACTGGGCCTCCCCCTTGTTTCCCACCTGAAATGCTGGCATTGTCTGTGGGCCTGCTGGGCCTGCCAGCAAGTCACTTCCCCATGCTGCCTGGAAGACTACCCTGAGCCACGCCTGAGGCACTAGGGTACAGCGCTGGGGGGAGCTTCAGGGAAACATATGAGACCCAAAACTTAAGTAAGGTAATTTGTGGCTTGTGAGGCCAGCCTCGCTCAGGGTACTGGTTTGGTCTGATGAGGGGTCCCTGGGTACGTTGGGCTGAGCAGCTGAGATCTGGCTGTCACTGTAGCAGCTCCATGTAAATAACTGCTCAGCAAAGCCTCTAACCACCCTCCCACCCAGCGCTGCTGGCTTCCCCCAGAGTACCCGACTCCCTCCCTAACTCCCAAACCCTTGCCACTGCCGTTTTTCCCCTGTTCCCTGCTGTGCCACCCATTCCCCGCAGCACCGAGCTACTGCTTTTCCCCTGTTCCCCGCTGTGCAGCCCGTTCCCTGTGCTGCTGCACTGCTGCTTTTCCCCATTCCCCGCCGTGCTGCCTCTTTTCCCATTCCCCGCACCACCAAGCTGCTGCTTTTCCCCTGTCCTCCTCTGTGCCACCCGCTTTTCCCCACACCTCTGCTGGCCCTTTCCCTGTCACCCCCCAACCCCTGCCACCAGTTTTCCTGGCCTGCCAAATACCCCTCCAACCCCCAAACCCTGCCACTGCTTCCCTGGCCTCTCCAAACCTCCCCAACCCCCAGGCCACTCCCCCCTCAGGGCCACCTTACCTGGCTGCTCCAGATGCCGGGGTCCTCTCCTAACTGCAGCCTCAGCCTAGGCTGACTGCCCAAGATAGCTGCTCCGGCTATACTGCAGCTCCAACCTGGAGCATGCTTAGTGAAACTCCTGGGCTGGGGCTATCTGCTGTACTGACCTGTGTATAAACCTAGTTCCAGTTTTGAAGCCAATTTTCAGGGATAAAAATCTCAGCTTATATGCAAGTATATATGGTATTTATTTTCTAGTATTATAATTGCAAGGGAGTACATTTTATGACTGATAAATCTACTTTAAAAAGTTTTATTTTAATTATACTGAGAGTTTCAAGGGAGACCAGGCCTCCATTGTGCTGGGAACTGTATATACATGTATTATGGTATTATCCCTGCTATGAATAGCTTACGGCATAAATATACAAGACAGACCAAGGGCGGCAGAAAAGAAGTGTTGTTATCATCTACATTTTACAGATAGGAAGTGAGGCACAGGGACGCTGATTTGCTCAAAATCACACAGGAAGTCTGTGGCAGAGCTGGGAGCTGAATCCAGGTTTCTTGCTACTCTGTAAATTAATGGGAGGATTTAGCTCATGTGGAGTAAGAAATCAATGAAGGATACAAGTGAGTTGCACTGTACAGTTCTCAGAATCACTAACTTGCTCCCTTCACCTCAAAATAGTGTTAACTAATTGCTTAATGGGAAGTTAATAGACATCACATGCCCCTGTGTGAGAATTTACATGCAGTATTATATACAAACATTACTGTTTGTTCACTTTTTCTGGTGTTACTTTCACTAGAGGTGTCACGTGACAGTTTTAAATCACCTAAGCCTCTTCCTAATACTGCTGGCCAGATGACACTTGTTGTGCCTTTATTTTTCCTGAACTGAATTTTTGTTCAGATGCTTCAGTGACATTAATGGTTTATTCTGAGTGCTTGTGAAACAGATAGATATTGGCTAGGGTCAGATTTAGTAGCAAATGTGAGTGAAGTGCTGTTTTGAAAGTACTCCATAATTTGGTTCCTCTGAGTGACCTACAGTCTGCTGGTGGTAAAGTCTGATACATTATCTCAGCACTGTACCTTCTCAGATAGAGGCATTTTGCATGTTAGTTACTCACCTGTAACTAGCTTGTCAACACTGGATAGTTACAAAGGTTATTTTGCAATTCTTGTGTATATTTGAATATTGGATCCTCCTGGCTTTCAAGGGTGGGGTTATACTTATGTCCATTTTGCATTCTGGACTGAGATGTAATTATTGCCATAGAGATTACAACAGTCAGATGCCTGCCCTCTTTCTTTCCTGAACACCAGCCTTCCCCTCCCATCCCCAGACAAATACTTCAGTAGAAGAGATAATGACTTCTGTGTGCTATAATTGATGAACTTTGAGCAATTCTGAGCAAATCCAAGATCTTTGCCAAGAGCCAGATGGAAAACAGTGCTAATGATGTGTTCAAAGGGAAGTATGTTATTTTGCTAGGAGATGGTCTAGAGACTTTAATCTCTATTGTTGGGGGGGGGGGGAATACCATGGGTAATTCATTAAATACAACTACTTTTAAAAAAATATTTCACAAGGATGAAGGTGCATATTGCAAAGTAGTGCATATTTAATCCACTCGCTGGCATGCCTGTTTTCCATTGCTGTGTTTGATGGAATCAGATATGTTCAAATGTCGCTACAACTGATGTAGTTTCTCCTTGAGCTAATATCATAGGGGACTATGGTTTTGAAGCCAAGGGGCTGTAGTCTGACTGAGATGGCTAAGCTGGGGGAGAATGAAACATGATGGGGGACTGAGACAGAGACAGGCCACAGAGGAGAGTGGGTGGAAAGATTCTGCATTAATGGTGCAGGATTCTGTTTTGTAGTTCCTGGGAACAGAAGGGATATGGTATGTGGCAAACAGGGGCAGAAGGGTTTGCATCCACAAGAGCACACTACCTTCCAGAACCTGGAATGCAATCTGATTCCTGAACCTCATCATTCCTCTGCTGTCGAAAATATCTGTAAAAGCCGCTGACAGAGCATATCGCATCCTCTTCTAATGTATGACAACACAAAGGATGACAGCCTGGTACTGTTTTTAGGTCACAAGGCAAGGATCTCTGTTTGAATATAAATGTTCCAGCCCTGCTGGTGACCCATGAGTGTGCCAGTATGGTCCTGTTTGTCTCTCTCATAAACACAGCAAATGCTAGAATTAAGACTGGATGGGGACCTCTAGGTAACACAGGAAGAGGATTGCCTTGTCTGAAATGCCCCTGTGTTAGGGTTCCAAGCAGCTTAATTGTTGTGGGGTGGTTTCAGGACTTGGCATGGCTTTGCATAGGCCAGGGCTACTGGCAGAAACATATCTACAGAGTTAGAGGAAGCCAAGCAGTGTTTTTGAGAATGTTTGTGGTATCTAAACATTGGAGATAGGTTCATAAAGGGAATCTAACCCTTAGCCCCTACATTTGCAACCTATCAAACTCCTCAGCCCACCCGGTTTAGCTCTGCCTTGTTATTTGCCTTGGGCAGTCCCTCCACAGTTTCCAGCTGCCTTTACTACATAAAAGGGTCTCAATTCTTTTTTCTGTTGAGTCTAAAGGATTGCTTGGTACATGCATTAACTTTAACAAGGTGTGTGATTGTCTTTGGATTAAAGACCAGCTTAATGGCATTCTTTAGCACCTGCCCCATAACAATAACATTTTGTGAGACATTGAAATCTACTATTTCAAATTCAGTAAAATATTGTTGTAAAATGAGGTGCTGTTACTAAATGAAATAAATGTGATACAGTGAAGTTATTCCATGATGAACCAGAAGAATTCTTGCTCCACTATGTCACTGTCCTGGATGTAGGATTTTCAGACATCAAAAATCTATGAGAAATACAAGATATGGATAATACCTGCTAAAAACTCTATATAACTTCAGATATCCCCCAGGGCTACTGCTGTTTTCTAATAATATAAAACCCTTAATATGAGGGTTCTTGCTTATAAACAACATGCTGTAGCATATTTGTTTTAATCAGACAATAAACACAACTCACTTCTGCATCCATACATCTTACTACTCCTCATCAACAGGAAACTTTTAGGGTTAGGATTTTCATCACTGGAGGCATCCATTCCCATATCTCACATAACTGTTTTACTGTGGGCCTGATCCTCCAAACCCTGCTCACACGAATAATTTGCTCGGACGCATGGCTGCATGGAAGTCAATGGGTAAGTCTACACTGGCAGCTTAAGTCAATTTAACTAGGTTAAAGTTGACTTAAGCAACTTCCTGGCCATATTTGGAGTTTGTTATGTTGACTTAAGAACTTGCTTAAGTTGACCGAATAACTCTAACCTGTTAAGTCGACTTTAAGGGTTAAATTGACTTTATTAATTTGACTTAACAAAATTTGGCCATTAAAGTTGACTTAATAAAGTTGACTTAAGGCAGGGGACCCACTTAAAGTTGACTTTATAAAGTTGACTTAAATGAATGGGGCCTCTCTAAGTTGACATAATAAAGTCAACTTTAAGCTGACCTTATTAAGTCGACATACCTGAGCCTTTTAGTGTAGGCATAGCCAATAAGACTGCTTCTGCTTCTTTAGGAACCGGTCCAGCATTAGAAAGTGCAAGAGTTTTTACTTTCAAAAGCATGGGCAGTTGACATAATGGTTTGTGCATGCAACAGAAGAAAAATGGGATCACAGAAGAGAACCTTGAAAAGATAGATGTTACAATGGGACAGACGTAACACACTAAGGCTAGATCTATGCAGTAGCTGAGAGGTATAAATCCCAGTAGGGATAGACAGACATGCCCGCTCTGCTTGGGCTAGTATACTAAAAATAGCAGTGTTGCTGCAGCATAGGGTGACCACATGTTCCAATTTTATCAAGATAGTTCCAATATTTGGGAGTTTTTCTTAGATAAGCGACTATTTCCCTCCTCCCCTCATCGCAATTTTTCACATTCATGTGGTCACGCTACTACAGCAGCACATGCTAGCCTCCCAAGTGCAATCCCACTAAACTCCCTGGGTATGCATTCAGGCATCTGGATGGCACCATCGCCCTTTCCAGTGCAGCCACACCGCTGTTCTTAGTACTCTAGCCTGAGCACACCTATGTGTGCACCTCCCTGCTTCTGTGCAGACGAGTGGCTGATCCAAAACCAGCCAAAATCAAGGTAAAGATTAGATCATCCTCAAGTGCAGAGCAATTAAATTAATTTAATTAGAGAAACTAAACATATAAGAGAACCTTTGACAGAAAACTGCCCAGTTTGCAAGTATAGGATCAGAGAACCAGTTGCACTTTTAAAATTCTTTTCCTTCAGCTGTACTCTCCCAGTGTTCTAGCCAGTCCACTAGCAGAACATGATGCTTCTCAACAGAACTCATTAATGCAG
This sequence comes from Podocnemis expansa, assembly GCA_007922195.1. Taxonomy (NCBI): domain Eukaryota; kingdom Metazoa; phylum Chordata; order Testudines; family Podocnemididae; genus Podocnemis; species Podocnemis expansa. The sequence continues at coordinate 15,437,079 of ML682069.1, read as the reverse complement.
ACAGAAGAAAATATACTTATTAATACACAAAATAACAAATGCAAACAACAGAAGCAATTAGGTAATTAAATATTTAACTCCAAGATTAATTTTTAAATTGCTAATAACTTAAATCAAAGGAAAATAAGGGTAATTTTACCAATGCCATCTAATTAGCACCTGAATTTAAATACAGAACCACAGATGTCAAGATTTCATGTATCTGCAGAAGTGGAACCCAGAATGAATAGGTATTCCTTACTTGACTGGAGTCCTTTAATTGGGAAGAGCTTAAATACATGGAGTAGGAGAGGTTGGGTGAACATAGTTATCTCTAAGGAGAATGCCAGCCTACATTTATAAACAATCTGAACCGAGACAGAAAACTCATACTGTGTTTCCTGATGACCTGAGATCTTTCTTTTTGAGAGGCAATCTGTCAACATGCCATACTGCCTAGGTGCAGTCAGGAGAGGTGGGTCCTCCTTGATTCAAAAGAGAGGGGTCCCAGTGGTGGAGTATTCTCTGTGAGGGGCCTTCAGCTCTGCTACAATCTTCCTCCTGTTCTGAAATAGCCCTTGTCTGCCAGCCTTCAGTGGATACTGCCAGGAAACTATTGCATGGGCTGTTGTGGAGGTTGTGCTTTGATGTGAGAGTTAGATGTGCAGGGCATGGGGACGGGAAGTTTATTTTCTATTGGCCGTATGGTTCTATTTGTTTTTGTAATTTATGGTGTGGGTGCCCCATTTTACTTTTGCATAAAAATCTTAATGAACTAAAATTGATGCACAGGCATACTTATCCATTTGACTGGTTTCCTTGCCTCATGTTTAAGGTGAATTATAAGATCGAGTTATACAGGAATTGTCAGTTTATACAGAAGCAAGCCCTACTATTAAGTTGCCTTCAGCTATCCCACGGAAATATTTTGAAGAACCTTCCACCAAGTTTTCTTTTTAAATAAAATCAGAAGAAGAAAAGAAATCCACCTCAATGGGTCTGTGTGTTGGTGCATCTGTTTGCAAAACTTGTGGTTTTGAAAAGGTAATAATGCAAGTCTACAGTTAAGCAACACAAAACAATAAGGATTTCAACTAATATACATGAAATTAATTGATTGTGTTTTCATAAAGACTAGAGCTGACAGAATAATGCTGGGTGGACTGATGCTGAGGAAGGCTTTAAGGGGGATCAGATTTGTGGAGTTTGTGTTCTGCCAGCTGTTTAACTTTGTATTTTCTGCAACTTATGGTTGGGCATCCAGAGCTTTGCATAGGTGCCTCTGTTTTCTCTTGTATAAATTCTAAAGAAATCATAATAATACCTTATGAATTTAGCCTTTTATTTTGGTGTCTTTGCAGAACACCTATTAGCTGATTGTAGTATCCTTTAATATATTCGTTCAGATTTATTTTGTGATTTTTGTTGTCGTTACTCTCTGGATTAATTGCGAACAATTCATTGCATGTATCTGATGCTCAGTCTTTGAAGTCTCTGTTGTGTTTAGAGCTGGGTGAAGTTCTTTTCAGTGAAATTTTCTGAAAAATGCATTATCTCAGGACACAGAAATTTCCATAGATTTGGGTCAAATTCAGCTAATAGTTTCAATGAACTCATTCCTAAACAAACTGAAAATAAAAAAAAAAAAAAAGAAATGTTGAAAAGATTAATTAAAAATGTCAAAAACATTGGATTTGACTATTTCTACATAAAATGCCACCTTGAGTAAACCTTTGAGTTATTTGTTTTAACCGGAAATTATTTTTGTAGGGTTGGTTTGTTGGTTTGTTTGTTTGTTTGTTTGTTTGAGGAAAAAAATTAAAACATTTAGTTTTGGTTCAAAACAAAGAAAGTATTCATTCAGTTCTAATTGTTTTGTTTGATTGTCACTGGTCAGAGAAATCACATGGTGTGACTTTTCCCCCTGACTAGATAGATGTGCATTAGTTGTGTGTGCAAATTTAAAAATGATTTCTGTCAGTGGTCTTGCATTTTGCACATCCATTTTAGGGACATACACAATTTATATGATTTTGTGATTCCATGATTTTATGGAAAAAGCATAAAATCACCACTGAATTGGGGTGTGATCCCCTTTGGAAATCATAGTCTATGGACCACAGGTTGAAAACCACTGGATAAGAGGAAAGTTACATTTAGGAACACAATGTTCAAGGTTCCTTAGAGCTACACAAGAATTTTTTTCCAGTTATTCCATTATAAGTATATGAATATAGTTAAAGTATTATACGTAGTTTAATTCCCTCAGGTGGATACTCTATTCCAGTATAAGAGTGGGTATTTTCAGCTTCCTTTAAGCCACTTCCAAAATGACATAATCTAAGTTTGAAGAAGGCCATCTTGTATCTGAATAGGAGCATCCTTATGGGGAGTTACACCAGCAAAACTATATTGCTCTAACATCTTATACCAGTGTACCTTTCCTGTACAAAACTAGCTTTAAGTGAACAAATGTGCTTTCTTGATCTACTGATTCATTCTTTTCTTTCCACTGCATTGATGTCTTGTGAAGTCAGGAGGTATAGTGGTCTCCATGGAAAGAAAGGTATCCAAGATAAGTAAGAAAGTCCCCAATCTCTAGATTCTTCAAGGTTTTCTGAAAACAAATTTTACTTCCAACTTTCATAAGATCACATATCAAGAGCCATTTCTCAATGAAACAGACCTCTTAAATGAGTGGAAAAAATACGGGTTGATATAAAAAATGAAAAATATTAAGTCTTAAGAAACAAAGAGTTCTTTTATGTGATAAACAGCTAGGAGATCTATTTCTGAGCAAATGCCCTTGATGTCTTCCTTTCCAGGGGTAATCTTTATTCTTTTGAAAAGCTAATAAAAATGATGTATGAAAGAAATTCCTGGGGCCGTGCAGAACTCACCCTCCCTGGGTGAGAGCCAGATGTGCCAGTTAATAACCCAGCAATCATCCAAAGCTAGGGTAGGGATCACTTGGTATCACCTAAACCAACATTCTGTGTAGAAAGAATGCAATATTGCAGGCTGGTCACATTCACACCAGAGACATGTGCAATTTTTTTTTTTTTTTTTTTTTTTAATAAAGAAGGGACACAGGCAGAGTTGGAGACAGAGACAGTGTGTCTGTTCTGAGGAGCAGCAAAGTAGCAGGATCACTCTTCCACATGTGCATTTGTCTGTCAGCATGGATTCTGTTATCCAGATGTTCGGATGGTTCCTATGGGAAGGAGTATGAGGGAACATTCTTTTAAAAGAAATCAAATTCCAATGTTGAAATTAAGGATACCAGATTTTTAAAAACATAGCAGTTAGTGTAAATTTTAAGAATTTTCTGGGTTTATTTTAAACATAGTGCCTACCATTTGTGAATCTTTCTGTGCCAATCAGCTTTACCACTGGCATGCCTTGGCATAAAGAATGACACACACTTTTATTAAAATGTTTCAGATCAGCCCTAATAAGCAAAAGAATAACTTGTAATCTTTTGCCAGTTAGATGAAGAGTTGCTACAGTTCATGTTCAAAACCTGTTGGGATTTCCTCCAGTCTCCCTCCACCAATTCCTAACCCAACATGACCTCTGTTTTCACTCAGATATGTCAGTTATTAATCCAGAAATATATATGGAATGACAGTCAAAATAAATCAACATAATTTAAGATTAACTAACTAACTAAACTTACTCCCTCCCCCCATTAGACAGAAAACTAAATTACCGATGGCAGTTGTAATATATTTGTAATTTGAAAGCAAGGGCTTTGGGTTACTAAGCATAATATGTGTTGCATGCACACACATACTAATTAAAGAAAACAAGTCCTGGCTTTCTCTCTGCTATGCTTGGTCTCTGTGGCCCTGTTCCCACAGAAAGCTCCAGATGGGAATTTGTGTAGAGCCTCACTGAGTTCAGTGGGGCTCAGGAGGGGGAGGGCAAGGGCCACCATCATGGAGCTCTTTGTAGGATCCTGACTTTTGATGGAAGGTTCTGTAACAGCAAAAGTCATGCACTATTGGTATGAAATGGCAATCACAAAAGAAAGGGAGACCATCTGTGAATCAACATTACTTTAATGAGTTAAACAGTGTGCTTGCTTGTCTTGACTATAAATCTTTTATGAGGCCTCAGGAATGCAATATTTACGTAAATGGATTTTGACATTCAAATCTGATTATCCTCACATTCACCAACCCTTAATAAGAAGAGGATGCTGTACTTTCAGTTGTTAGGGAATGTGAGAGACCCAGGTACCGGGAAACTTCCATAGTGCATATTTTGGTTACATTTCAGACAGATGGAAGCACAGCTACTTTATATCAGTGTTAGTTACAATTTACTCTGGAAAGGCAATATGAAAATACACAAAAAGAACTGTGGCTGCAATAAGCAAACAAAAATTTATATAGATTGTCCATATATCACTGGCTGTTAAACAGGAGCTGTATAAAGTCTTATTATTTCATTGAGAACCAAAATTCTGGATGTAGATATTTTGCTGAGTGTTCTGAGAGTTTTCATAGAAACATGCTAAATAGGATGATGTCATGGGGTAGGACCAGCTGCTGGCTGCTCATTCCTCTGAGCAAGGACAACTAGTGAGCTCAGCTGTATTGCACTGGAACTGACAGAGTGGCCATGATCAGTGGCTACTCAATGTATTGCATGCCCACAGCTGTGCTTCCCCTTGTTCCAGTTCCTGCTTCAGCCTACTTCCATTCTCTGCTCTTACTTTTCTCCAGACTTTGTTCTAGTCCCCGCCCCTGCTCTGCTCCATCCTTGATCCCCCTTGGCTCTGGCATTTGGCTTTTGTCCCTCTATTACCGACCCTCTGCTCATTTCTTGGACTTTGTCCACCCTCAACTCATCTAAGTGGTAGGGGAACTCTTGCTTCCATCGCTAAACCTGACTGCCCATGGCCTGGTCAGCTACAGTTTGATGAAGTGGGATTTTCTCTCATGAAAGCTCATGCGATAAATAAATGTGTTAGCCTTTAAGTGCCACAGGACTCCTTGCTTGTCTTGTTCCATTCATGCTCTCTGAAGCTACTGTCACCAGTAACAGTCCAAAGTCAGGTTAATGGTCAGATGGACCATTGCTCGACTCAGTATGATATTTGTTCTAATATTAAAATATTTTCCTCTGCCTATCAACATTGCATTTATCAGACATGAATTTAGTTTCAGCTGCTGCTCATCAGCTAAGTGCTAGTGTAACCTTTGGGTGGGCTAGAATTCATTTACTTGTCCCTCGCCAGTGCCTAACAGAGAGAAACCCCTGCAGAAAGTAGCTGGAGAGCCAGGATCCAGCCTGTACAGGACTCACAGTGGAGACTGGTCAGAGTTCCCATCCCACATTAAACTATTACTCAGCATAAACATAACAATGAACTTTATTAACTAACTTAACAAACTTTATCCTAAGAAATGAAAATGAATTTAAATAAAATAGCAAGAAACCCAAGAGTCCCAAAGTTCAGATGGAGTCAACCGTATCTCAATTACAGTCTTTTTAAGTCCTTGAGGCTTGAACACAAACAGAAGCAATCCTCATCTTTGGCTGCAAGGGTCTTCAGCTGAAATCCATGCAGTCCTTTCTTTCTTCTCCTCAACCAGCACCATGGGGTCAGGCAGGGTTGGCGCTACATGGTAAGCAGCCCCTGCGTAACAGGGGGGCGCTGGCATTTTGAGGGGCGTCAAAAGGAGTCAGCGCCGTGGTGCTCCCCTGATGACGTCACTCATCTGCGCCGGCATCACTCTGCTGGGGGGGGAGGGCGCCACGATCCCCAGCACCGGCCCTGGGGTCAGGTTACTGGTTATCCAGCTCTCAGTCCCACAAGAGCAACCTCCTCTGCAAAACAGTCAAAAGCAGGGAGAAAACATCCTGCAGTCCACTTCTGGCTCAGCACCTTTTACTCAATTCACTGAGCATAAGGACTCCGCAGCTCTCTGTGACTGCTCCTCTCTGGGCTGCTCCTCTCAGGCTTCTCCCAGGCATCAGACTCCAGCACAACAATAGTAATTTGTGGAGCAAGCTCAATATGCTACCACACCCTAGTTCCAGAAATTTCTGGTTTCTGGGCAGCTAAATCTGCCCAGCAACATATTCCAGCCAAAAGAGATCCCTAAAAGAGATTGCCCCTTTTTAGGCATATAGGTTACATTAGTCCTACTCCAGCAGTAAGAAAATTGGGTTAAAGGGAATATGAAAGGTCTTTATAAGTTTGGAAAATTCCTCTAATGCTTTAAAACTTCTTAAAAGAATCTAATCATTAATATTTACCAACTTTGCAAATGAAATGACACATCTTTTCCAGAGTTATTGGGGTTACATTCTCAGGAGGGATTTTCAAAGATTTTTTTTGATTTTACATTAGTATCAACAACCATTTATTGATAGCATCCACAAGGATACTCAGTCAAAAACATAATTTTGCCTGGTTCACTGCTTACATTGCTGAATTTTGCTTAGATTCAATGCCAAACTGTACTTCCCCTTGCTGAAACCAGAATCATAGACTATTAGAGCTGGAAGGGACCTCATGAGGTCATCTGGTTCAACCCCCTTCTAAAAGCAGGACCACTCCCACTAAATCATCCCAGCCAGGGTTTTATCTTAAAAATTTTCCAAAGTGGAGATTCCACCACCTCCCTAGGCAACCAATTCAAGTGCTTCACCACCCTCCTAGTGAGAAAGCTTTTCCTAATATCCAAATTAGAACTCCCCAGCTGCAGCTTGAAACCATTGTTCCTTGTTCTGTCCTCTGTCACCTAACTCTCTCCTCTTTGGAGTACCCCTTCAAGTAGTTGAAGGTAGTTATCAAATCACCCCCTCAGTCTTCTCTTCTTCAAAGTACATAAGCTTATTTCCTTCAGTCTCTCCTCATAAATCATTTATTTTATTTTATTTTAATTCCCCTCTGCTGGACTCTTTCTAATTTGTCCACATCCTTTCTGTAGTGGAGACCCCAAAACTGGACACCGCCTACAGCTCAGACTCCGTTAGCCTCCTTCCTAGGGCCACATAATCTGCAGTGATATGCTCAAGATCATTCTTGACTGCTATATCGTTGGTGCCCACATGGCTCAGTAAACGGGTGTAGCAGTCCAAGGGCTTGATAGGTCTCGGCAGATTTCTGTCACATCTTGGATTCCAGCTCCAGGCAAGCAGCACACTTTTGGGTTTTCCTGGGCCAGACAACAAATGGATTACTCCGTCTCCTTTAGGAGGGAATCTCTGACCACCACCAACCGTCTGTTCCTTTTGAGAGTGGTAGTCTCAGTTTCCCCATGCCTGGGACAATGCGTCCTGTGCCTTTCAACCAACAGTGTCTCCTTCTGATCTCTTGCCTCTGACTCTTCCAAGGCATTCTCAGTAGCAGTACCAATAGAGAGAGCCTGTAAGCAGTTACTTACCTCTACTGTTGTTGGGGAAATAGGGGTTCCCCTCTTACATCTTCTGAGAGTTGCATGCTGCCAATTTTCTTCTCCAGTCTTCAGTCCTGTCTGCATTGTGCTCCCAGATCGTTTGACATGCTTTGCCTGCAAAATCAGCTCATGACTTCTGTCTAGAAAGTATTCATCTTCTCTGATGCACCACAGGGTTGATATTTGAGCCTCTAGCCCTTTAATCTTTTCTTCCAGTATGGAAACCAGCTTGTACTTTGTACAGATGTAGTTGGTATTACCCTCAGGGAGGAAGACGAACATGGCACATCACACACAGGTCACAACAGCTGTTGTCTCACTATGCCATCCTCCTGAAAGAGCTTCTGAAGATGATGTACTTACTGCTCACAGATACTCAAAAAACAGGGCTTTGTGGCTGCTACTCCAGGTGAACTCCCAGGTAAACTCCCTCTGCCTCTCCATTGTTACCACTTTTCATTTATAAGGAGAACTTATTTGCACAGCCACTGGTAATTCAAGCTTTGGATTGGCAATTAACCTTGAGTTTCATGTAGACTTGGGGTCTCATTGAAAATTTCACATGGTTTATTCCCTGCAATGTATTCTCCTGTGCCTAATGTTAGTGCCTGTCAATTGATGCCTTTTTGTTATTCTAATACCTTTTTCTAGTTTGAATTATGTTGAACTGGCTCTTCCTCTTTGTACATGAATAGTAGTCTCCTTTACATACGCTCACTGCTCCCCTCACACCTTCATTTTACAAATTTTGCAGGTGTCTGGAATTAGTGATGACTTTACAGGCTTCTGGCTGATGATATATAACTATAATGCTGTCAATCCTTCAAAATTCCAGCAGTAACAGCAGGTTTAGAGAGCATGCAAAGCATGGTACACATATGAATTGTCCATCATGCACTGGTTTTTTCATATGGATTTCATTGAGAGTACTAATAAAATGGTACTGGGGGAGGGGGAAGGGCAAGAAGTGTTTTAAGGAGGTTAACCACACATGTATTTAGACTTAAACCTTTCTTTGTGTGCTGGCTGCTTTTATCTTTATTTGGGTAAATTTGAATTTATTTATTTACCTGGAACAGAAATTCTTTGAGCACTGCTCACATCCATTCTGATTCAGGTGTGTACATGCCACAGTGCACGGTCATCTTGGAAGTTTTTTTGCCCTAGTCTGTCCCTGTAGGGTAAGTCGCCGAAGCCACATTGGGCCTTTTCTCTGGCTGTGATATATAGCTGGCACTGAGCCTACCCTCCCCACTTCAGTTCCTTCTTTCCATTTGAGTGATGGTCTTGGAACTATTTGCCCTTGCAATTCCATAAGCGCTTGTTTTCCCATTGTATCTTCACATCAGACCAATCTAGTTGTTAGTAGACAGTAGTCTCTCAGTCACTAGATTAATTTTAGCAGCAAAGTCGTTGGAGAATTCATCCCCAGACATTGCACCAGGAGCACACATGATGCCCAGCACTAGCCTTGGCCATGCCTATCTTCAAATGCTGGGCCTTCTGTGGGAAGCAGTTGCATCAGATGAAGTGGGTTGGAGCCCAGGAAAGCTTATGCCCAAAGAAATCTGTTAGTCTTTAAGGTGACACAAAACAATCATTGTTTTTTCCTGTGGGAAGGCTTTCCTGATCAGTGGTCCTCATGAGAGATGCCTAAAATGCCTGGGTGAGGGTCACAGAGCTGCCAAGTGCCACATTTGTCAGTCCTTCAAGCTGATGACCCAGAAAGAGAAGGAGAGTCACCTCTGGTTCACTGCTATGGAGGAGGCCCCCCCCCCCCGTCTAGTGTCAGCACCAGCCTGCTCACCTGCTGCACCAGGAACCTCAGTGCAAAGACCACAGTTGGTGCCAGCACCACCCTGGCACTGATCCCCCTTGGAAAAGGGGAAAAAGCCCCATGAGGGCAGGGAAGAGGCTGCTCCAAAGGCATGGGTATTGGAAGAGAAGATTTTACCCCGGCACTGGTCCATGTCCAAGAGTGCACTAAAGAACTGTTGAAGCAAATGATCTCTAGCCTCAGCCTCCTGATAGAGGTGGTGAGGGAAGACTTCGACTTGCTGTTCTAAGTGAGCAAGTCTACACCCCAGCCAGAGTGGCCTTCCCACTGCATGAGGGAATCCTGAAAATCACCCAAGTCTGTTGGCAAACTCCATTCTCCATCCCACCAGTGCCTAAAGGGACTTAGAGGAAGTACCACATCTCTGCTGACAAATTTGGGTACCTATTCAACCACTGGACACCAGGGTCCTTGGTGGTACATGCCATCAATCAGAAGAAGAGGCAGGACTAACCCACCTCCACACCTAAAAATAAAGATGCTAAACATTTGGAACTGTTTCACTGAAAGATTTATTCTACGACAGCATTACAGCTTATGCATTGCAAATCAAAAGGCCCTAATTGGATGTTACAGCTTCAATCTGTGAAAGTCCATGCAGAGGTTCCAAGACCTCATCCCCTTGAACCATGCTGCAGACTTCAACCCGGTTTTGGAGGAAGGTCTGGTGGCACCATGTGCGATGCTCCTGGCATCCTGTGGTTCTACAGACATAGCCAGTAGAGGAGTGGCCTCTGCAGTGGCCATTAGAAGAGCTACATAGTGTGACCGGGTCAAATTGGATGGATATAGGAGAGTGGTAGAAGGGGTATATATTAGCCCCAGGCTTATTAAAGCCTTGTTTCCTGAGCTAGGGTAGCCAGGATAATTGGTTCCAGGTGTATCGATTAACAAGCCTGCTGCACTGCTGAAAAGCCTCCTTCTCGGGCAGGGTGGGGCAGCTGAAGGGAGGCCAGAGGGGACTAGAGCTGCAGGAAGAACAGTTGGAGAAACTTTGTTTGCAGTTTTGCCACAACACCCTAAAAGGGTACAGAAGGAGTGGGAGAATTCTTACAAGCAAGGCTATTAGACCCTGCAGCTTGAAGGAGGACTTGATTTGCTTCAAAAACTGAGCAAGGGAGTAAAGATGGGGCAACCCCAACCCAAACAAAGAGAGGATCACAGAGACTGAGGCTTCAGACCAGGAGGCTGTGAATTCTTCTCAGCCTTAGAGGGTGGTACAGGAATGGTGAGGCCATACTTTGGTCACCCAGAGAAGACAGTAGCCTCCCAAACTCGATGTGAAGGCTGCTTCTCATAAGGTCCCTGGGTCGCCCCCCCCCATTTCCCCAAGGGTGCAGCCCCACTAAGGGGTCACGGGACAGGGAAGAAGCCCCATTGAGAGGGACCAACCGGACTTTGCCAGCCCAAAAGATAAATACACAGGACCTCCAGGAGGCAGACTGAGCCTTGCTTCACCACAAAGGCTACAAGGGTAAGGCCTATTAGCTCAAAGTCAAAAGGCAGTTCAGGATCTCCACTTCGAAGGCCCAACTCTCTTTGCAGAGTCAACTGATGCCAAGCTCTATAGCATGAAAGACTCCCATGCCACCTTGTGGTCACTGGGCATATATACCCATCAGATGGCCTTTCACACATAGACCACTCAGAATCAACAGCAGCAACAACAACAACAACAGAAGGGCTCACACCAGCGTCCTTTTCAGTCACCACACTGTCTCTACAGAGACAGAAGGGACGGAAGCAGAGGCAACAGATGAGGCCAGGGTCAGGGTTTGCACAAACCCTCTCAGCAAGTCTCCAAAAATTGTCCTGCCACTCAGAGATGCAGGTTCTGACCAGCTGCACGAGGACTTCGACCACTTCCCAAATCCCTCACATGGACTGACATTTCAGGAGCACCTCTATCCTTTTCAACTCCACTGGGTCGAGATCACCTTGGACCACTGTATTTTAGATACAGTCTTTCATGGCTATGTCCTGCAGTTCAAGTCCAAGCCACCTGAAGAGAAATTGCCCCCTCACCTTCCTGTTGGGGACCCTTCCCACAAACACCTGCTGGAACAGGAAAACCTCAACCTCTTGAAGCTGGGGGGTAAATATCTACTCCAGATATTTTCTAATACCAAAAGGGAATCTGAGACCCATCATGAACCTACGATGTTTAAATAAGTTCCTAAGAAAAATAAAATTTCAAATGGTTTCTTTGGCCCAAATTATCCTGTCCCTAGACCTGGGAGATTGGTTCACAGCCCTTGACCTGAAAGACTCATACTTTCACATGTCTATCAATCCCAAACACAGAAAATACCTGAGGTTCATGATAGGGGAAAGATGCTACCAATTCACAACCCTGCTCTTTTGGTCTCTCCCTAGCCCCAAAGGTTTTCACAAAGTGTGTGGTAGTGGTAACAGCCCACTTAACAAAAAGGGATGTCCAGATCTTCCCTTAGCTGGATGAGTGGCTCATCAAAGGCAGGTCCAAGGACCAGATTCATCACAGAGTCCAACTCTCTTCCTGAACATGAAAAAGTCAAAGTTGGAGCCCACCTGAGAAATAGAACTCACTGGGGCTCACCTGGACTCAGGTGGGCCAGGGCCTCCCTCCTGATCTCCAGGTTTCAGTCAATATCTACCATCATTTCAGACCTGCACTGCTTCCCCACGACTATTGTGAGGCAGTGCCTCCATCTGCTAGGACACATGGCAGCCACTACTTAAGTCATACAAATGGCCTGGCTCCACGTAAGGTTATTGCAGTCCTAGCTGGCAGGGGTGTACCACTCTCAGCACCACTCTCTGAGCCAGTTGTTCACTGTCCCAGGGGAAATCCTAGAGTCTTTCACGATCTGGCAAAGACCATACCTCACTCAGAGGGGTGTCCCATTCAGCATCTGGGATACATCAGTGTCACTTGTCATGGGTGCCTCAGACCTGGGGTGGGGAACCCCTATCATTAACAGACTCACTTCCCAAGGGAAGTGGTTGGTGGAGGAGACTCTCCTCCACAGAAATGTGAAAGAGCTAAGTGCAATCTGCCTGGCCTACAAGGTCTTCCTAGACAGGGTCAAGGGCTGCACAGTACAGGTCCTCATGGACAATATGGAGGTGGTGTTCTATGTCTATGGCTAAAGGGGATCTTGATCATCAGCCCTGTGCAAGGAGGCAGTATGCCTCTGTCCCTAGAGAACAATTTCCACTTGGTGGCAGCTCACTTACCAGGAGTAAGCAATGACAAGGTGGAGGCCTGGCCCCTTCCCCCATTTCAGGGGAGGGGCCTGGCACCAGAGAGTGCTCCTGTTTTTGGCCCCGTTCCAACCAGTTTTGTTGGGGGAGGGAGGGCTGGTGTGCAATGCAACGAGGCAACCCCCAGTGCAGCCCTCCAGGGGCTATGGAGAGTTGCAGCCAGGCTGGAGTGGAGTAGGCCACAGACAGCCAGGCCCGGCCTCAGGGCTGAGTGAGCAGGCAGTGTCCTGCCCTGCCCCACCCTTGGGGGTGGACTAACCAGCCCCAGGGCGGGTCAGGGTGCAGAGCCAGCTCAGCTTCTGCCTCCTGGGCCCAGTCCCGCCCCTTCTCCACAGAATCTTCACGTTGGAAGTGCTCTGAGTGCTCCTGCCCTGCTAGCACTGAGTGGGGTGCAGGTACCAAATTATCAGAAGGGGTTTAGAAGCTGGAACCCAGAGCCCCCTTTTGGCCAGGGCTCAAGGCTTAAACCCCTAAAGCCCTTCTGATAACACAGCCCTGATCATCTCGTATAAGACAGGCCATAGAATTTTATCCCCTTATCTCTGCATCTGGCCCAATAACTTATGCTTGAAATAGAGATTATATAATATTTGAGATAGTTGCTTTTGGAATGATAACCCAATTAGCTGTGATATTCATGTAATCAAATGTTTATTTCCACTGGGACAAATTCTGGCTTCAGGTAAAGCTCATTGCTGCTCCTGCAGACAACTAGAATCATAAACACACAAGTGACATCAGAGTCTGAATTACTGTAATTGAACAACTATGTTTACAATCTGCAAAAACTCTTAATTGTGATAATTGCCAAAGTGATTTGGCATGGTACCATATGTTGAACTAGTGAAATGCAATGACTCTGAGTTGTTTGAATTCCCTTTTTGATTTCATATGGCAGATATCCATAAATCATACAGTATTTTGCCATTTTGGCTGGTGTGTGTGTGTGTGTGTGTGTGTGTGTGTGTGTGTGTGTCAGAGGTAAAATGAATGCATGTAGTTGAATTTAGATATCTGATCTAGAAGCTTCCTTTAATTGAGCTGTCAGTGTCAACAGAGAAGGCTCTGGAACACATTGATAAATGATGTTCACAGTAAGTGATGTTCTGAAGGACAGAAAGCTTAATTAAAAGAATACAGTAATGTCAAAGCTGTGAATGCACCCCCTATATGACCATGATATGAAAGGGACAGATTGCTTCCATTATACTTTTACTTTTTGAGCCAACAAAATAGGAGAGAAAGGAGGGAGACTTGTTGGATTTTCGAAAGGCTTAAGATAACTATCAATGGGGTAACAGGGCTGAGTGAATAATTGGCGTGGAGTAGTCAAACTAAAAAATTTCCCCCTTCCCTCAAAAAGTCTGTTACAGGTTCAATACAACATTTTAATCAGTCTGAAACAACGTTTATTTTTTAAAAAATGTTGGTATTTCATTTATTTGGATTTTTAAAAGTTTTATATCCTTTATTTGTTTTTTTTTTTAAAAACCAATCTAAATTTCTAGATAAAAAGCCAAAACATTTCATTTTGAAAATGTCAAAATGGGCCATTTCAGATCCCTCCTACCAGTTATTTTAATTGGCTGAAATGATTTACTAAATTCAATTAAAATTTTAAAATAGTTCATCAGCCTGAAAATACATTTTACAGACTAAATTATTTGACTAAAACACTCACCTAGCTCTAGTCATGGATAAGAAATTGGCTAAGAGACAGAAAGCAAAGAATAATGATAAACATTCAGCCTGGCTCCAAATGTGAACAGCAAGGTGCTGTAGGTTGCATACTAAGATTGGTGTTGTTTAATTTATTTACTAATGATCTAGAACATACACAAGCAGTGAGGGAGCAAAAACATTTGATTGACACCAATTATTCTAATTAGTCAAAATTAAATAAACTTCGGGGAGATCTCCAAAGGCCAAATCTTCACAAAGCTAGGTGATAGGGCAACAAAAGGACAGATTCAAAGGAGCAGCCATGTTAGTCTAGTTCAGCAAAAGAAGCAACGAGTCCCGTGGCACTTAAAGACTGACAGATTTATTTTTTGCATGAGCTTTTGTGGGAGAAAACCCCACTTTGTCAGATGCTTTGAAGATGAAGAAACTTATAGACTCAGGTGAAAATAAATGCAAGGAAGTGTAAGACATGGGATCAGGTCATACAGTAACAGCAGATCAGAGCAGTTGAAAAAAGGACACATGAAATTCAAGGTAGCTAAGTGCAAAATAATTCACACTGGATAAAACAATTTGAGCCATACATACACACTATTTGTACTTCAGGAAAGATTAAATGTGGATTCTGGTACAGATCTTTGGGCACACCACTTACTAACTTCCTTGCATATTGAAAATTGTCCTTCTATTCTTTGTTAACCATCTTTTAATTCATGACAGAACTCTAACTTCACCCCATGAGTGCATATTCTTTTCAGCAAGTTCTTGTAGAAGACTTTTTTAAAGACTCCAGTGGAACCATGCTGCCATTTAAATGGAGAGTCAAGCAATAGTGTGTGTGTAGGGGGCCGAAAAAGGAGGTTGCAAAATATAATACAGATATATGTTATGTCACATTTCTGCCCTGCAGTCTGGGATAGAACCATAGGCGGGTGCACTGTGGATCTGCCTAGACCCATGCACTCTTTCACTGACTTACACCTTGCAGTTGCACCTGACAAATGATAATATACATAATGCCCATAGTTGCTGTTGATAACACCACCATTGGCTGTTCTCTGTTTGTCTTCCTTTGAATGAGTTTGTTGAGTGGGATGGGTATGGAACTAGCTACTGCTCCAGAGAATCATATTTCCAAAATATCTTTTTTCTTTCTTGATAAATGAAGGTATGCTGGATTGAATTTCTTGCAGACGACCATTCTGATTATCAGTATATCATCTGAGGTATTTTTAAAAATACAGCAGATTGTATTTGCTGTCTTCTAGCCTTGTAAAAATGACCTATTTTACTTCTCCTTGTATTAAGAGAAGTGAAAAAGGTTACAGAAACAGGGAAGTACAATATAAAACAGAAGTGCTGAATAGTTGCTTTTCAGTGACATGTAAGTAACCCAAGTCTAAATTGCTTCCATAATCAATTTAACTTATAACCTCAATTTTTCTTGTGTTTTGGTATTGTAACCCATTTGGCCAGGTTCTCATATGATCTTATAGAATGGCTTTTAAAATGAGCTTTGAGGTTTATTTGTGGCTCTCACAGGATGCTGTATTTCAGTATGAAGTTTCTTCTTGGATGGCATGTCTTTATTTGTGTGTGAATTCAGTACTCAGGAAAGACATCTGGCTGATAGTATTTGAGACTAAAGTTCTCTATTTATCCACAGAATAGTCAGTAGCAGTGCGAGCGTCCCAAAACTGCTGCTGGAGCTGGTCAACATTTTTTTTCAGCAGAATGATTTTCCAACAAAAACATCCTTTTTGTAAATCTGAAATTTTAAAATTCCAGTTTTGCAGATTTTTTTTTTCATTTGGGAACATTGCAATGATGGCTCCTGGGCTGCCTATCTGGAGGACTCTTGTCAGTTTCACTTCTGTCTGGTGAAACTGGAAAGCTTTTCTAGCAGGCTGCCAAGACTAAGTACTCTGACTCCTTGACTCCCTGCATCTTAGGCCATGTCTACATTACCAGCAGCAAGGTTGATTTTTCCAGATCCACTGCGTGGGTCATTTAGGACAGACCCAGTTGATCAGGAAATTAACTTCATACAACCACTGCCTCAGGTAACTTAGTACTGTGCTGATGGGAATACATTTCCTGTTAGCACAGTACAATGAACATTCTGTGCTAAAGGGGAGTTAGAGAGTCAACAGGAGTTATGCAAGGTACTCTACGTAGCTTGCATAACCCCCGTCAACTGCCACCAAATTTTAACAGCAATGTAGACTGGCCCTAAGTCTTCTCCCTACCTCTGGGCCCAGAGATGCAGAGAGCCTGAGTATTCAGCACCTCTGGTCCTAGAGCGCTGGGGAGGACAGAATGCTGAGCTTGCCAGTTCTCTGGTTCCTGGGCAGCTGAGGTGGAAAGCTCTTGTCAATCTCTAGTGGGCAGTGAGGATGCTGAAAAATTCTTCTACAGTTCTCCCAAAATGGGGTTTTTTTCTTGAAAACCCATCCCATGACTAATTTTGACATTTTATCCTGGGTTGAGACAATTTTTTCCCTCAAAAAATGTGAAATGTTTTTATGAAAAAGATTTCCATTTTCAGTTCAACTCCACTTGCTGTGCTGGTATGCTTCATTCCTGACCTGGAACAAACATTGGCAGGGGTGATAGGGTGATTCAGTCTCTCTCTTTGACTTGTAAACACTGGCTCTAATTATAGTGGTTTTTGAGATACAGATACCTGTTCACTTGGGAATTGATCCAAGACTGCCATCTTTCTTCTGTATAAGCCAGGGACTAGCCAGCCATCTTCTGATAACAACTTTTGGTCACTACTGAACTGGGCTGAATTTAGAATAACCATGTGGAAGGCTGGGTGTCCCATTTCCAGTTTCCTGGAGCTAGTCTGTGCTCCAATATTGCATCTTTCCTTAAGAAATTGGCAAAAAAGATACCATACTTTTCTTTCAGTCTCCATTACTGTTAGTTTATGCAGACCATACTAGATTTGGCTCTCAATTACATCTGTACAACCTGAGTGATTTGAATCAAATCATGTGTTATTTGCATTGGTTTGAACCAGTGAGATTGTATGGTTATAACTGACTGCTCAGTGTCACCATCTGTTTAAGATGCAATTAATTCTTGCTTTAGAGTAATGATTCATAATTTCTGCAATGAGAAACCTTATCTTTGATTAGTCCTGTCTATTCAAGATCTCTCTTAGCTAAGGTCTTTAATTATGAAGCCTGTTCTAGCTCAGTTTACCTTTCTTCTTTGCAAATAATTCTTTCCTGAATCTGACACTAAATCACTTGGGGGATTTTTTTCTCAAGAAAGCTCAAGCAATAAATATGTTTGTTAGTCTTTAAAAGTGCCATAGGATTTCTTGTTTGTTATACATTTAGGCTGACTGCTTCTCTAACAGGGAGAAATATTCACTCTCTTTAAGGGGCTTCTGTATTCAAAAGCAATAGACACTTGCTACCCTCAGCCATAACAACAGACTAGAGGATAAAAAGAGCTCTCCAAATATATTTAGAGCTACTATATTGGATTAGCTCCATCTGTATATTCACAATGGCAAGTTTTACATCTTTAAAATATATTTTGAACAATACAATCTGTGGTTCTAATGCACCGTGACGCTTTCAAACCACAGGAATTAGCTTTTTAGGTTTAAAAAAAATCAAGATGGTAGCTTTTGTTTTCATGGTTCCTGTGGAATGTGAAAAATGTAGCTTTTGGTCTCATGGGATATGATACTTTTTAAAGTTAAAGAACTCTATTTTGTATGGTAGTTTTTCTTTCACTAGTACTTACAGGTTTACAGGCAATTTTAGAAAGCATATATCATCCATCCTGTAGTTTTAAGAGTCTGGAATATTCTGCTTGAATGCTGTGTCAGTGCTTGGCTGAGCCTGTTAAGTAAATACATGTGAATCAGTGCGTCCAAAAAAAGAAAGAACCAAGTTTCTCTTAAAGGAGTTTCAAATTCACAGCCTCATTATCCACATTAACGATATCATCGCTAACTAGTGTTCACATGCCTCCTACAGAATTGAAAGTTTTGCTGACAAAGGAGGCAAACTGTTCTCGGCTACTCGCAGTATATGGTGAATAACTTAAATTTATACTGTAGTATTCATCCTGAAGGAATCTCTGGGTGCTTTACGGACTATTTTTATAGGAATTACTTTGTTCATTGCTGACATGGAACCAGTTCTAGGGTCAAACATGGCAAGTGTTCAACAATAATTTGAGTTACAAAATTTCTTCTAAATTGGAACAAATATAGAAAATTTCAACATTTTTTATTACATTTCTGATTAAGGGCCAGAACCTCAGCTGATATAAATTGGCAGTTAGTGTTATTAACATCCGTGATACGACACTGATTTACACAACTTGATGAGCTGACCCCAAGTATTATTTTCATTATATGGAGTTTTGCAAGAACTTCAAAAGTCACTTTCATTCAAATTTTCACCGTGAATTATGACACAGCTGCCAGAAGAGGTCTACAACGCTTAAGACTGATCACATTGCTTTGGGTCAGGACATCCTGGCTCTGTTTTTGCTTCTGCCACTTTCTTACTTTAATAATTTTGCACTTATGTAGCACTTTGCAAAAAATAGGGATCATTCAATGTCCACAGTGGTTCTTTTTAGGATGACAGAAAGCAAAGTAGACATAGCCTTGCTTTCACTAAATAGACTCACAGAAGAGCAGCCCAGCTCAGAAAGCAGACAACAGATGTTAAGAATGAAGCATAACTAGGGTGACCTCTATGTTGATTTTAAATAAAAGTTGTTTGATAATGAAAACAGAGGATGGATGGCTGAGTGATTAGGGCACTAGTGTGGGAGTTGGGAGACATGGATTCTGTTTCTTGCTCTATCACTGACTTCCTTGGGCAAGTCACTTAGTCTCTGTATGCCTCAATCCCATCTGTAAAAAGGGGACAACAGTGCTCCATACCTGACCTGGGTGTTGTAAGGATAAATACATTAAAGATTATATAAGTCCAAGGAAAAATTTCAAAAACTGTCACGACGATTACTTTTATAGTCTTTTGTTTTGTCTCTATTTTGAGGTATTAAATAAATTTGTGATTTCTTATTTTAGTTATCCTGTATAGTGTTGGATTGTTTGTTTGCCAGAGGGCTGTTTTGTTTTTGTTTGTGATCTGTTCAAATATTTTAAATAATGGGTCAAGTTTGGTAGTTATAACTCACTTCATCAAAATTCCCGCTGACATAAAGGGGAGATTTGCCTGAGTAAGGACTGAACAATTTGGCCTAGGTCTGCATAGGTGCTACAAACTTTATGTCTTATCATAAGGAAAGAGGTGCTGTGGTGATCATGAACAAATCAGATTACAATCAGGAGGCTTACAGACAGTTCTCCAACACAGTGTTCTACAAATCCCTTCTCTCTGACCACACTGAGCAATAAGAAAAGGAACTATACCACCTACTCAAGAAACTCCCCAAAGCATCACAGGAAGAAATCAAGACAGACAGACCCCCAGAACCCTGAACAGGGAAATTCTATCCCTTACCAAAGATCCATAAACCTTAAAACCTCGGATGCCCCATCATTTTAGGCACTGGCACTCTTACAGTAGGCTTATCTAGCTATGTGGACTCTCTCCTCAGCCTCTACATTATCAGCTCTCCTAACTATCTTCAAGACACCATGGATTTCATGAGAAAGATTCAATCCATTGGTCACCTTCCAGAAAACACTATCCTGGCCACTATGGATGTAGAGGTTCTCTGCATCAACATCCCACATGAGGAGGGATTACAGGCTACTGAGAGAACTATCCCAGATGATGTCACAGTACAACTTCTGATTGAACTTTGTGACTTTGTACTCACCCCACAACCATTTCAGATTTGAAGACAATTTGTATCTTCAAGTCAGTGGCACTGCTATGGGTACCCACATGGGCCCCACAATGTGTCAACATTTTTATAGCTGACTTAAAACAAGGCTTCCTCCAGTCTCATTCCCAAGTACCACTCCTCTGTTTATGCTACATTGATGACATCTTCATCCATGGCTGTAACTATGGCGGGCGAAAGGGGCTTTGCCCTGGGTGCGAATTTAAAAGGGAGCTGTAGGGAAGCCATTGCCCCTGCCGCCTCTGGCTGTGGCAGGGAAGCGATCCCCCCTGTTGGCTCTGGCAGTGGCAGGGAGAAGGGATCTTCCCTGCCACCTCTGGCCACAGCAGGGAGGTGATTGCCTCTGCCACCTCTGGCTGCAGTGCGGGATCGCTTCCCCCTGCCATGGCCGGAGGCAGCAAGGGCAATCACTTCCGTGCTGTGGCCAGAGGCAGCACGGGGGATCGCTTCCTTGCTGCAGCCAGAGGTGGCGGGGAGGGGTCCGTTTCCTCATGGTGGCTGGGTAGCGTCCTCCGTTGCCGGATCTGGCCACGGCAGGGAAGGGTCACAACCCCCCCGCCCCACTGCTGTATAGATGGGCCCTGGATTGGGGCCAGGAGGGCACTTTTGGGGCTGCTTGCCCCGGGCGCCAGAACCCTTAGTTACTGCCCTGTCTACATCATCTGGACTTAGGGGAAGGATGCCCTTGAAGATTACCATAGAGATTTCAACAGTTTCCACTCCACATTCAGCCTGAGCCTCGTATACTTCACACAGAAGATCCACTTTCTGGATACTACAGTTCAACTTAGTGATGGACACACAAACGCTAGCCTATGCTATAAACCTACAGATTGCTATAGTTACCTTTGTCCCTCAAGCTTACACTCAGGACACACCACTCAATCTATTGTCTACAGCCAAACCCTAAGGTTGAACTGCATTTGCTTCAATCCCTCAGACAGACAGACACCTTCAGGATCTCTGTCAGGCATTCTTAAAACTTCAGTACCCACCTGGAGTAGAAGGAGCAGATTGACAGAGCCAGACAAGTACCCAGAAGTCAACTACTACAGGAGAAGCTCAAGAAAGAAAACAACAGAATGCCATTGGTCATCACCTGCAACCCCCAAGTGAAACCTTTACAGCACATCATCAAGGACATACAGCCTATTTTACAAGAGAATCCCCCACTCTCTCAGGCTTTTGGCAGCAGACAAATCCTTGCTTACAGACAGTCCCCCAGTCTTAAACAGATACTCACCAGCAGCTACAGAGCTAACAACAGAACCATTAAAGCAGGCACATATCCCTGCAACAAACCATGTTGCCAGCTCTGTCCACATATCTGCACAAAAGACACCGTTGTAGGACCTAATCAAGCCAGCTACTGCATCAAGGGCTCAGTCACCTGCTCATCCACCACCAATGTAATTTATGCTATTATGTGCCAGAAATGCTCCCCCCCCGCTTATACATTGGACAAACAAGACAGTCTCTGTGCAAAAGAATGAATGGATACAAATCTGACATCAGAAATAACAACACTCAGAAACCAATAGGAGAACACTTTAGTCCTCCTGGTCACTCCATCAATGATCTGTTAATAACCATACTCGGGCAAATGGATAACAAATCAAAACTTCAGAGACAAACTGCTGAATTGAAATTCATTTGCAGATTTGACTCCGTCAACTTAGGGCTGAATAGAGACTATGTTTTCTTCCCCAATTACAGTAGGTGATTTTGCTTTTCTTCCTCCCACCACCTTCCTGCTTATTGCTGTTTTCCACTGTTTTTGAATCTAAATAACTGCTTTGATTTGCTGTAATAGTCTGACCTGATCCCATGACTTACACTCTCCTACATTTATTTTGCTCCCATTCTGTATGTTTCCCATCTTCATGCATCTGACAAAGTGGGATTTTCTCCCACAGAAGCTCATATAATAAATCAGTTTGTTACTCTTTAAAAGTCCCACCAGACTCCTTATTTGTTTTGCTGAACTAAACTAACAAGACTACCTCTTTGGAACGTGCATCCAAATAAAGGAACATATTATCTGTTTCTGGTCTGTGAGTAACTTTACTGTAAAAGGCCTATCAAAATCACTTATGAAAATTTTGAGTGATTTATAAAACAAAACTTCAGGACTGCTATAACCAAGGCTATGACAATGGTGCAGACAGGAAGGGAAGAAACTGGCATCCAGGCAAGGATCCTTGCTCTGAATCCTAGTGTTTCCTTTGTGCCTTGTGGTTGCCCTTCCTTCAACTTGGTTGTGTCAGATGCAGCATCATCTTCCTTAGATTAGTAACTCTTTTCAAAATACTGCAAAGGGTATATGTTCTGTTTTCAGCAATGTTACAAATCTGACCATGGAGCCACTTAAGTGACAATTGTTGGGAGAACTTCACTGACAGCATAGTGCCAGTGAGGTACCAAATGACTGAAGTTTATGACACATTGATGGCAGTGGTGCAGTTGAGTAAAGCTGAGGCCAGAATCTGACAAGAAGTGTAAAGTCTTTCAGACCAGATCACTGACTTCAAATTTTTGGTCTCATTCGTTGTTTACCATTGTATCCTGTTCCAAGTAAACACTGTAAGCAAAGTTACAAACTCAGTCAATGGAGATTGTGGTCTCTACTACTTTGATGAGATGCTTCCTTGATTTCACTGTGGCCTATTGAAACAACAAATTTGAAGATGCCATCACTGCTTCCAGAGAAATGGTGGAAAACTTAGTGGCTGAATCCGTCTTCTAGGAAACTCATATTCATCGAAAGAAGAGATGGTTCAGTTACTTGGGCAGACATGATGTGAAGTGAGGCTTCGATTTAAAATTCAAGAGAGAGGGTTTTTTGTTTGGTTGGTTGGTTGGTTGGTTGGTTTTTTTTTTACTGGAGCGAGCATCAAAGAGAGATTTGAATACATGGAGGAGCAGAAAAAGATTTGCTTTTTTTGTGTGACTTATATAAGCTGCCAGTGGACAAGGAAAACATTTTTGAACAATTGTATGGGTCTTCACCAGGACACTGACACATGGGGAATGTTTGGACATCAGTTATAAAGACACCTATATTGAACTGGACAGCATCCGTTGCGTTCTGTTACATGGGAAGTACTCGCCACTCCAAGATCTCCAATTCATCCATGATGCAGAGCTGAAGATAACTTTGAGGGTTCTGCTCACACTGCTGGTCACAATTGTGAATAGTGAGCACAACATATGAAATCTCAGGCTCATTAAAATGTATCTTTGATGATGGTCAATAAGAGATTGACATTACTTGCTATTTTGTTGCTTGAAAAGTGCCATTCATCAGTCTTTGGATGTCTCTGATACTGTCCTTCAATTTGCAAGGGCAAAAGTGAGAAAAGTGACTTTTTAAACTTAAAAGACTTGGGTAGCATTCCAAGGCTGTCACCTACTGTAGCATTGTCTAATACTGCTCCACCCAAAGTTGATGCACAGTTCAATTTCTTGATGTTATTTATTCTTAAAATTAAAATGTTTTATAAGCTTGGAAGAAATTTTTTATTTTTATTTTTATATACGGTATGAATAAATGCGGATTTACAGATTCTATCATGCAATTCTGTCATCCTGTATGATGAATAAATCATGCATGCAAATTTGCATCAAAGTTATAAAATGGGCTAAAATTCAATAAAAAATAAAGCTTTTAAAAGTTTAACAAATTGAGGGTCCTGGTGTGGGGGAAGGATACTGAAGATGTTCCTTGCTTGGCACACCATTTGGTCTAGGGCCAGCCCTGGCTACAATGATATTTTAATAAGAATTCAATCTTGGAATTCCTGCCTGTAACAGTAGGACTGCTAGCATTTGTGTTTTTGGCTTCATAGACATAGGAAAATTGTTCTAGAGCCAAAAGTGTGACTTACTTGGATGGGGGTAAAATTTCCTCTATTTATTTCACTCTGCATGTGGTAAAACTTAAAACCATTATTTCATTTATGACAGGCAAATAGTTTGCAAAAAAGAAAAAATAAGTCAACTTTAATAGACATTAAGGATCTGTCACACATATGTGCAGGTATAAACCCTTTACACAACCACACTGGTACAATGAACTCTGTCCACAGGCAAAGTTCTAATAGGATTCTTTTCTGAAATACTGCACTTAAATGGGAAAAAAAACAAAAAACCCCACCTTTTTGTTTAGTTTGTGTAGGATCTGCAAAGTGACCATATAGTCAATAATTACATGTCGGTTTCATTCAAATGTCCAGTAGTAATAATCTTCGCCTTTAAGTGGTGAATGAAGATTGGGCATTGAAGTACTCTGGTGGTTTCATTGTTCTGGGTGCTATTGATGGGGAACTATTTGATGATTGACCTAGGCCCAGGGTGACAGATAGCAAGAATGAGAAATCAGGGCACCTTTTTTTTTTTTTTTTGGAGGGATGAGATAGGAGGATGGTATGGTTGCATTTATAAGACAAAGACACTAATATTAGGATGGTTCCAATAATACTGGGAAATTTGGTCACTTTAAGTTGAGCTCAGATTCCTATGTAGTTACATTTACAGATAAAACAAAACTTTATAAGAAATATTTCTAGAAATGTGGGAACTGATTAGTTCATTTTTAAAAGAATCTAATCAAAGACGATGAATTCTTTAGGAGATATTGAGCATAGGTTTATTATTATTTGTTAATATCTGATAATGCACTTGGTGCTATAATGCAGACAGTGTTCTTGGGGAATTATTATTGTTTGTATTGTAATGGCTGAGAATCCTCAGTGTGGACCAGGACCCTGTTTTGTTAGGCACGGAACAAACAGAAAAAAAAGACAGTCCCTGATTCCAGGAGCTTACAGTGTACCTATTAGACAAGAGACAACAGATGGACAGGGAAGTACAAAGAGACAATGAGAAGGTATTGTCTAGTTTCTAAATAAACAAAACAGGAATGGAGAGGGGAAGAGTAGAACACACAAACAGAGTGGATAGTGTGGCGGTGGCAAACATCACATTTAGTTGCATGATTTATTTAAGTATAGTTCGGTGTGTTAACTTTGGAACAGATTATCTACATGGAGAGAAAAGCAAAGGGAAGAGAGGAGGGGTGGGCGTGGATGGAAGCTGAGTTCAGGACATTGAGGAGATAGAGAAGGTTGGTGCAAACAGTTAATCTGCTCAGGGCAGAGAAAATCAAAGAACTTTCTACAGATTAGAACATCTTTCATTTTTGATTGGAAGTTCAACAATCCAGAGATCCAGGCTTTGGCTGCTTTTGGTCTTACCAGTCTCTGTCTGGTTGTTCTCTTCTCATAGCCTGTCCTCTCCTCAAGCTGTATGGTGTGGAGACAAAGAAGCTCTGTCAGGACCATAGTGCCACCAGAGTGTTGAGTGCTTCCCCTTCACAAAAATACAGAGTTCTCTGCTCTGTAGAGTTCTTCTGCCCTGTCATAGGATAGATACAACACAAATAGAATACACTGGCGATCCCAGAAGATGAAATAATTGAGTTTTGAAAAATAAATTATAAATAAAATTGATCAACATCTCACAATGAAAAGATAGGCACATGAGACCTAGTTTAATGCTTCTTGCCTGTTTACAAATGACTTGGATTATATAATTATGCTTTTAGATAGTTTGGTGGGTGTGTGAATGCTTTTTGGAAATGCTCCAGCAACCTGATTGACTATGACCCTGATCCTACAATGAACTCAGCACAAACAGAACTCTCTGCCTGGGATTTTTGGTTACTCATCACCTTTGAAAATCAGGCCAAGCCACTTACATTTACATGCCTACATTAGGATTTAAGAGCCTAACTTAGTCTTGAAGGGTAGGATTTCCATACTTCTTAATGAAGTCAAGCACTATGGGGCTTAAGTCTTTTAGACACTTTTGAAAACCTCCCTGCAAAATGTTCTCTCAAAATTATAATTTGAAGTTGTTCCTTGTTAATTAAGGATGGCATTTGTATGGATAACTAGGGTGAAGTCCTGTCCCCAGTGAGGCCAATGGCAAAATTCCCACTGTCATCAGTGGGGTCATAGTTTAACACAAAATGGCTCTTAGTTTGCACATGATGAATTGTGTTACTTAAATTCCAAAGGGATAACTGTGTTAGTCTAGTTCTGTAAAGCAAGTGAGGAGTCCTGTGGCACTTAAAGACTAACAAATTTATTTATCGCATGAGCTTTTGTGGAATTTTTTCCCGTGAAAGCTCATGCAATAAATCAGTTTGTTAGTCTTTAAGTGCCACAGGACTTCTTGCTTGTTGTACTTAAATTTTTTCCTTCTTCTTTGACAAGAAGCTGTCATTTAAAATGTTTAGTTGTTTTTGAAGTTAGTTTGTTTTTTGTTCAAATTGCTGAATTTGAATAGGGAAATTAAGCATGCTCTTCTAAGTATAAGAAGAACATTGAAAACCTGTGGCTATAAGGACTGTTAAGTTAAAATTAAGAGATCATAGAATATACAAGATTTGGGATTGAAGAAACCTCAGGAGTTAATGTAGTTTAACTCTCTTCTTAAAGCAGGACCAATTGCCAAGTAAATCATCCCAGCCAGGGATTTGTTAAGCTGGGCCTTAAAAACCAGTAAGGATGGAGATTCCACCACCTCTCTAGGTAACCCATTCCAGTGCTTCATCACCCTCCTACTGAAGAAGTTTTTCCTAGTATTCAGTGTAGGCCTCCCCTACTGCAACTTGACACCACTGCTCCTAGTTCTGTAATCTGCCACCACTGAGAACAGCCTAATTATATCCTCCCTAGAATCCCTCTTTAGGAAGTTGAAGGCCACTACCAAATCCCTGCCCCCCCCCCCACTCTTCTCTTTTCTGTAGACTAAACAAGTCCAGATCTCTCAGCCTCTCCTTATAAGTTGTGTGCTCCATCTCCCTAGTCATTTCTGTTGCCCCCCACTGGACTCTTTACAGTTTGTCCACATTCTTCCTGTAGTGGAGGCCCTAAACTAGACATAGTGCTCCAAATGTGGCCTCACCTGTGCTGAACAGAGGCAAATAATCACTTCTCCTTATTTTCTGACAGTACTCCAATTAATGCAGCCAAATATGTTGTTAGCATTTTTGGTAACAAGGCCACACTGTTGACTCATATCCAATTTCTTGTCCACTGTAACCCCCCAGATCCTAGCCAGTTGATCTCAAATCTGTGTCAGTACATGGGATTTTTTCATCCTAAGTGGAGGACTCTGCACTAGTCCTTGTTGAACCTCATCAACTTTCTTCTGGCCCAATCCTCTAATTTGTCTAGGTCACTGTATTCTATCCTTGCCCTCCAGTATATCTACAACCTACCCAGCTTAGTGTCATCTGCAGACTTTTGGAGGGTGTAACACTATAATCCATCCCATCCTCCAGATCGTTAATGAATGTGTTGAACAAAACCGGCCTCAAGGCCAAGCTCTGGGATGCTCTGCTTGATGCTTGCTGCCAACGAAATATTGAGCCAGTGATCACAATCCATTAAGCTTGATGATCTAGCCAGCTTTCTATTTACTTTGTAGTTTGTTCACCTTCCTCTTCTCGAAATGCCTCAAATTGATTCCCTAAGGCACTGCTCCATGATTTTTCCAGGAACTGAGGTGAAGCCAACTGGTTTGTAGTTCTCTAGATCTTCCTTCTTCCCTTTTTAAAACATGGGCGCTATATTGGCCTTTCTCCAATCATGGACCTCCCCGATCCACATGAGTTTAGCAAGACTAAACCAGAGAATAACAAACAATTTATTCAGTAAATTTAGTTTTTTTCCTCCTTGCTTGTAAATTGTGTACAATTGTCTATGTAAGTTTGCTCTCTGAAATTGTTCAAACTTTGTGTGAGCAAATTTCTGTCTATTGATTGCTCATAAGTGGTTCATTATATAATTCACAATTTAGTATTCAAGGTATATGATTGGTCCCCATAATCACATGGTATTTTTTGTTTCTTGAATGGGTAATTGAATTCCACTAACTACTTAGTCCAGAAACAAATGAGGCATTGCTCAGTTCCCTGTGATTTTCAGAATTAATCCTCTTTCCAGACAGAACTTGAAGAATTAGAGCATTGAGAGGATGGGATGATGTAGCGTAGGCCAGATTTTCAAACATTCCTCCTTTGCACCCCCAGCATCCAAGTGCACTAAGCCAGTAAGCTACTTGTCCTGTTATGGCAATGACTTAAAATAAAAATGTACCTGATTTTAAAATTACTGGGGCATGTTGCTCAACAGTAGTTATTTCTAATGGTGAGCCTTGCACACAGGCTTCCAAGATAATTCTATATTATTATTGGTTTGTCAGTGATGTCTCTAACGAGCAGCATGCTTGACAAAAGTCTTAGAGCTTTGCCCATTAGCAGTTCCTTAATTTGCTTCCAGAGTCATTAACTTCTTTTTCAAAATGATTAAAAATTACTTTCCATGTTAAAAAATACAAAAATACAAAAATTAACATTCTTTAAAATATGCAAATATTTATATTATTGCCTATGTTAATCTAAGTATTTTGACACATAATGAAATTGCTTCAACATCAGGAACACATTAAACAACTGTGATAGCCACTGAGATTCTAAAACATCTTGATGACCTTCCAAAATCCAGCTGATGTAAACACTGTTAAGCCTTTAGTAGCAATGATGTAATTTGCCTTGTAAACAGCTCGAGGGTTTTGGATGAAAAATATCGGCTTTAGCACTACAGTTTATAAACAAGCCACCAGAAATGTACACACAGAAAAGTTACATATTTCAACAATTTGTGCCGACAAGTTATCAATTTGAGCTTTTTTGGGCCAGCTCCCCTACTAAGGCTTCTCAGTGCTCCCACAAGAAAGTAATAAATATAAGGATATCTCAGTCTGAACTTGAAAGATTTGGACGCCCTGGTCATATTAAAATACAATGGGAATTGGGCATCTAAATCCCCTAGGTGTCTTTCAAAATCTGAGAGCTGACATCCACCACAGCAGTTCCCTCAATACCTTGGTGGTATAATGGTTCAAACTGACTCAAAGGAAAACGTATGCACCTTTTACTGAAGATTCTTTGTATTCCTTTTAAAACTCCCATCTATGCATATACCATGCCATACCCTGATGGGAGCTGCTAAGGTAAGAGACAAAATTGGCATGATTGTAGACATATAACTGTAAAAAGCCTTTAATAAGTTGCACTGCCTCATCTCTCACACTATTCAAAGATCTATCCTAAAACTGTTCTTTCTAAGTCAGAAATTACAGCTCTTAATATATGCTGCTTTCCTTCCACCATTGCATTGGCTACAATTCACATGAACCAGAAGCCATCGTAGTTTCATGCAAAATAACTCTGGTATGACTCCTGAGCAATGTTTCACTATAAAAAGAGGGTCAACATGCCAAAGGTGCTAAAGGCAATGCCATTTTGGGATGAGAGAGTAGAGGGAACCATTCCAAAGATGTTCCATTTTGAGTAGGGGAGCAAGGTGACTCCTTACAGTTTTGTGTTTGGGGAAGGGGCTTCCTTGTATTATGTTCAGTGCAGAAAAAATGGAGCTGTCCAGCAGTCCAGTCAAAAGATATCAAATTTTTGGAAATCCTCTTTCCTACCACTTTCCTGCCATGCTTCAACTACCATTTGTGCTCATTTGCAGTCTGTTTTATTTTGAACACTTAGCCATGCTGTAAGATCTAAGGAAGCACTGAATGTTTTTGACATCATCCCCCAATGTTAAGGACAAGTGGAGTTGGGTAGATGGATGTTCTCCTTTTGAAAAACACTTTGAAATATGCGGTCTTCGAAGCTGGCTTACATATACTGTGTCATGATAACACAGCCTTTTGTTTTGCATAAGTGTTTGTTTTAATGAGGTAGCTCAATGCAAGTCATTGAAATCAAAACCATATGATGCACCCTAGGCAAGAGAAAGGCAATAACTGTACAGATTTTTGAAGAGGGCTAGTCATGCCACAGGTTACCATTATTACAGAAAAAATAACAAGAATTTTAATATAGCTGTCTAGCCAAATATATTAATTTAACTTGAATGGATTTTTCTGATATTATAGCTGTGAGGCACAATGTTCTACTGGCAAGCGTCTTCAAAACCTTCTTTAGAAGATTCATTTTGAATTATTTCTGTGCACCAGATCTTGATGGTATGTACGTTTGGGAATTCTAGTGCGTTTTGATCATTTTTGATTATCTCTTTTGGGCTTTGACCTAAAAGAGTTAGGTTTATATTTTTAAACCATATATCTTCTTGTAAAATATTGAAAATCTAGTAGTCTGGTCACTACAGGGAGCATCCTGAGGTAAATTTGCTCTGCAGCACCTCTTTAAAATAAAACCAGTGCTGGCATGAGCTAGCATAAGAATGCACTTTTTGTTTAATGAAGTACCCTTTATGCAGATTCAGTACCTTACATAGTTTTATGGCCCTAATTTTCTAGATAGCTGACTGTCAAGCAGCTCCTATTCCTCACTTAAAAAACATCTTTTGGGTGCTGAGCACTCATGAACATCTAGAAATTTCATTGAGGTGCCTAGGGGATTGAACTTTTCAAAAATCTGACTCCAGTGGTAGATTCTGAGCATTTTTGAAAAGTGGCCTTTATTGTATCAATTCTTTGTCATTCTTTTAGCAATCTGTAAATATATATTTGTCCTCTGAACCAGTTGTGTCCTTTCCCCCTTTGGCAAATCTGAGATGTTCTTGTTCTTCTATGTAAGCAGAGAAAACATGATCTCTTCTATTATTACTTAACTCTGACATCAGTTTACATATCAGTAGCACCTTGTTTTTCCTGATCATCTTTGCACACTAGTATCATTCCATGGCCTCATAGCTTGGGGACATGATAAGCTGCGGAATTCAAGGATCCTCAGCACCTGGCAGTGTCAGTGAGAGGGAAGGTGCTCAGCAACTGTCAGCAAGGGCTCATTAACAGTAGAGCCCATTACTAGTCTACTGTTGCTACAGAGACAGAGAAATTGTACTAAGTGCTACAGGCTCAGTACTAGGTGCACAGCATAGCAGAGGAAGGGGAGTAGGTACCTATAAGCTACTTCCCTGCTCACCTGATCCTGGACTGGACTGGTTCCCAAATGATAGCAGGTATAACTTAGAACAGCCTCCAGGATGCTAGTTTAAGTTGCACCAGCTGCAGCGATCCCATAAGAACTGCTGGGCTGGCTGTGGATCAACAAGTGTTGTTTCTATGCTACCTGAAGATTTCTCTACGTCCGCTGGAATCCTCAGTTACCCTTTTACAGCTGCTTTTTGGCTGCTTTGTGCTGCTGATGGAGTGTAGCTCAACTGATCGGGGTCAGCGACCAGACCTTGTGTTCTTGTCAAGGCTACAGAACTAAGTTTAGAGAGGAAAATGATATCTTATTTTATATCTCTTAAAATGCAGTAGAAGTTTAAAATAGCCACATAGTTATTGATTTTTCTCTGCATTCTTTCTGTGATTTTGGAGTCATAAAATCAGTTTCCAACATGTGATAAGATCAACTGAGGAAATTAAAATGTTCAGTGATTTTTGTCACATGTTGAATTATGCTGTACTGAAATTGAATTTAAGTATACTGAGTGCTGTGCATATCACAAGAACATTATAATGATCTTTTAGTGTTTAACCCATATCAGCAGATCATATCATGGCATCTTCTCTCAAGCACAGAGAAGAGGAAACCCATGAATGGAGAATCCACTTGAGCGGCATGAAATTATTAATAATAATCACTATATTTATTACGGTGGTGCCTAGTGTCCCACTGGTAATGAATCTATGTTGTGTCAGGCACTGTACAAACACAGGTTAGCAGAACAGTCCATGTTCAGAATGTTATATCATTCCGCCTCCTTTTGATCCCATGCCAAGTCTTCTTTGAATGTACCACACAGTCATTCTCTGAAAATTAAAGTGAGTTAATTGCTAGATAGAAACATGTCGTTTGGGATTGGCCACTCTGTATAGCATCATCCCCCAGTAAACCTAGAGGAAAATACATTAAGGCAACGAATGTACTAACTCCCACAGAAATAACAACAGTTATTTCCACTCTTTGCCAGCCATCTTCTCTGGACAATGTAGAGTCACCAGAAATAAGCTCCAGCTTCAGGTAGTGAACACTGTTCTTGAGGAAACTGTGCTACCATAAAAGATGGTGGAGCCCTAGGAGTAGTCGAGTTTCAGAGCAAATGCTCCAGCCCTCTGCAGACACATTTTGGATCTCTGCCTTCTGCGGGGCTGCAGAACCCTTTTATGTGCATTGTTCACCTCCCTGCTTCCACCCCCACTCCCCATACATACACATTCACATTCTTGCCTCTAACTGATAAATGATTTCTCTGGAGCTTTGCCTAAGGGGGGGGGGGGGAGGGGGTTCTGTAAGAGGGCATGATAAGGTCCATTCTTAATAAATCTAACAAAATTTTACACAGTAATGTTTTCTGATGTTTCCTCCTTTGCCTTGTATTTGTTGTTTGAAGATATGTTGCCTTTCACATCGTGAGAGAGAGATAGGCACAAACTAAAACACTGAACCCTTCAGACAATGGAAATTTTTAGTGAGTGAAGTTGAGTGTAGGATCACAGTATCTCTTATTTTGGTAATGAGTAAAACCAATCCCCTTCCAGACCTAAATAGCCCAATTTTTTGCAATTCAAAATCTGAATCCACAGCTGAATTATATTGCTCATGCCCATTTCTATCATCAACACTCACATGTGGCTAGTTAGAGGAACAGGGAGCTGTTGGATTTGATACGTTGCTCTCGTTGTCAATAGTCAATGAGTTTTTAAGAGGTAGTATTGCTCATTAGCTGGATATGAATCCTTCCATTAGCACCTGGCAACTATAAGAAGCATTTTATTAATTGAGAGACTATTCCTTTAAGATTTAAAATTTATCTGTTGAAGATCAAAAGATCAGTTTGTATCCACACAAAATCTTTAGGCTAGCCCGATTTTCTAAATTTTTTTATATGATGATTTTTTTGGCGTCTCTGCTGACTAAATTTTCACTTTTGCTCAGCTCTGTTAAGGTCTCAGCTAGGCAAATCTGGTTTTCCTCTGAGTTGTGTACCTTCAGATGACTGTTCTAAGCATTGCAGGAGGATGTCAAAGCATACTGGATCTGGGTATTTTCCAACAAAATATTTTTGTTTATAAGGATTGCCTAGCTTTTATGAAGCAGCAATTTGTTCTGTTTTGTTTTGTTTTGTTTAACTGAGGTCCCAGCTGTAACTATTTGTGGGCAAGATCACAAAAGATGGGGATTAATATGAAAAATGAAAAGTCGATAACAAACTGTTTGAAGGGGAAACTACCACAGGTCATACTGAAAGTTGAACTGTTAGGCTGGAAGGAAATTACTAGTGGAGTTCCTCAGGGATTGGTCTTGGAACCAATCTTATTTAACCTTTTTATTTACTGACCAGGGCACAAAAAATAGGAATGTACTAATAAAGTTTGTGGATAACGCGAATTTGGGAGGTATTGCCAACACAGAGAAGAACTGGGATATCATACAAGAAGATCTGGATAACCTTGTAAATTGGACTAATAGAAACAGGATTAAAGTTAACTGTGGTAAGTGCAAGGTCATTTAAGGACTAATAAAGGGAAGTTTTGCTTTAAGTGTGGAAAGCATCAGTTGGGAGTAACAGAGGAGAAGGACCTGGGAGCATTAGTTGAACACAGGATGACTATGAACTGCCAATGTGATGTGGATGTGAAAAAAAGCTAATGCAGTCCTAGGATGCAGCAGATGAGGTATTTCCAGAAGAAACAGAGAGGCATTTCTGGCTGCCCCCTGCCTTATATATTGGACAAACAGAACAGTCTCTGCACAAAAGAATAAATGGGCAGAAATCAGAAATCACAACATTCAAAACCTGAAACAAGCAAGGAGTCCTATGGCACTTAAAGACTAGCAAATTTATTTATCACATGAGCTTTTGAGGGAGAAGATTGCACGTCATCAGACACTTACATTCCTCCATCTTCAAAGTGTCTGACAAAATGGGAGTTTCTCCTACGAAAGCTTGTTTTGCTGAAATAAACTAACATGGCTGCCCCTTTGGAACTTATTCAAAAACCTGTAGATGAGCAATTCAATCTTTCTAATCACTCTGTTGATGATTTGTTAATAGCTGTTTTGAAACAAATGACTAACACATCAAGGCTTCAAAGAGAAACTGCTGAACTGGAATTGATATGCAAATATGACTGTCTCTTGAGGACTAAATAAAGACTTTGGCTTTTTTTTTCTCATTACAACAGGTGATTTGACCTCATCTTCCTCTAAATGCTGTTCCCCTAGTGTTTGAATCTTAACAACTGCTTTGGTTTACTGTTACAATGCAACCTGATCCTACGACTTGCACTTCCATGCTTTTTTTCCCTCCCATTCTGTACGTTCCCCCCATCTTCAAAGCATCTGAGAAAGTGGGATTTTCTCCCATGAAAGCTCATGCTATAAATAGATTTGTTAGTATTTAAAAGTGCCATGGGACTACTTGTTTGTTTTGCTGAACTAGACAGCTGCCCCTTTGGAACTTTGACTTGAAATTAGACATAGGTTTCTAACCATGAGAGGAGTGAAGTTTTGGAATAGCCTTCCAATGAGAGCACTGGGGGCAAAAAAAACCCCTGGCTTCAAAACTGAGCTTGATACATTTATGAAGGAGACTGATAGGATGGGACTACCTAATCTGGCAATTAACTGATCTTTGTTGTAAATATGCCAGTGGCTTGTGATGGGATATTAGAGGGGTTGAATTCTGTGTTGGTAAAGGGAATTCTTTTTTGGGCGTCTGGCTGGTGCATCTTGCCCACACACTCAGGGATTAGTTGACCACCATATTTGGGCTCAGGAGAGGATTTTCTCCAAAAGCAGATTGGCAGGGGCTCTGTGGATTTTCTGCCTTCTCCTATTGCCTGGGGAAAAGGTCACATGCTGGTGGTTTCTCTGCACCTTAAAGTCTTTAAATTGTGACCTAAGGACTTTAACAACTCAGTCATAGGTTAGAGGTTTATGGCAGGAGTCGGTGGGTGAAGTTCTGTGGCCTGTATTGTGCAGGAAGTCAGACTAGATCAGGGGTCGGCAACCCGCAACTCCGGAGCTGCATGTGGGTTTTTAAGAGCCACCAGCTTGCAGGGGATGCCTGGCTGACCCCAGTACCAGGGCTGAATTAGGCAGCCGCACTGTGGCCCTTGTTGCTAGGGGGAGAGGGGAGGCCAGGGACGGAGGCATCACTGCCCTCCCTCTGTGCAGTTCTGCTTCTAATGCACAGCAGCATCCCCAGCTGCCCTGCCTACCCTTGGCTGGCCACCCTCCCCTTGGGGCGGAGAATGGCTGCATGGAGCCACTGCTTTTGATGGCAGGGCCCGCAGGGCCCCACTTAGCATTGTTCAGCTGCCTCACCCCAGCCCTGGATCAGGCCTGTTTAGGCTTGGAGGGGCTGAAAAACACTGAGTGGGGCCCTGTGGTCCCCACCACCAAAAGAAGCGGCTCTGTGAAGCAGCTCTCTGCCCCCTGAGGAGCAGCAGCCAGGCAAGGGTAGGCAGGGCAGCTGGGGATACTGCTTTGCTTTATAAGCAGAACGGCATGGAGGGGGGAGCACTGTGGCCTCCGTCCCTATCTGCCACCCTTCCCAGCTCTGAGGCATCTCTCCCTGGCACCCCACAGCCTGTATCCCCACCTGGCTAATGAGTGTATGGAGGATTTCCGGAACCAAGCCTGTTGCCTGGACATGGAGGAGTTTCTGCTCATCCCCTGCAGACAATGTCATGATGGGATGGGGAATTTAGGGGCAGCCCCAGGACTGGGGACAATCTCCTGTGCCAGGGGGCATGAGAGGGTGAGGCAGACCTATGGGCCAGTGGGATTTGCTTAGCAGGCAGGCATGTGGGTTGGGAAAGGGAGTTTTTGGGGAGTATTGATTTGGGGGGTGAGTGAGAGGCTATAGGGAAGGAAGGAAGAAGGTTTTGGGGGCTGGGAGACATTTGAGGCAGTGTTGGGGGCATGGGTGCATTTGGGGCATGGAAGAGGCTTTGGGGTCTGGATTTTGGGAGGTGATTGGTGTGCACTGATTCCGCCCAGAAATCTCTCTCCCCACCCCACACTTATGGGGTGATCTCTCATCCTGGGTTCTCACTCTCTCCCTCTCTGACAGATATCTGCCAGGTCCAAGATTCTTGACTGACCTGCAGCCAGGTGAGCCAGGCAACCCCCCATGCACTGGGTCTCAGCCATTTTCCCACCTTCACCTCCCACCTCATTGGCCTACAGACACCAGCTCCCTATATCTTGGGTGAGATGGACGTTCAGGGAGGCAGATCTCCAGTCACCCCACCACCCACTTGCAGACCAGGGGGACTTTGTGAGCCCCGTGCTTCCCATCGGATGTGTAAACTTTGCTGGTTTTCTGTCTCAGTCCTTTGTTCATTACTTTCTTCCCTGTCCTCTGCCAGCTCCCTGAGGTGTTGTGACTGGGTCCCCAGTGAAGGAGCTTCCCAGCTCCCTGCCCTGGGGCTGGATCACAGCTAGCACCCCCTAGAGGGGACAAGCCCCCCTTCCCTATTTCCAGCCCCCTTCCCAGTTGGTCCCTGCCGTGGGGCAGGATCAGAAGGCTACGTTCACACCAGGGGCCCAGAAGAGCAGAAAGGTGCTGGCAGCGAGTAACATCTAGTCCATGTCACTTGCAGAGGGTGGTGGACAGATTCGGGGGTCAGTCTCTGGGGACAAGGACAAAGCTTTGAGCCCAGCATTAGCTGCTGAGTCTCAGGGCCAGTCGCCTCTGAACATGCCCGAGTTTACTCTGTTCTTATTGGCTGGCGCTGAAATACCAAGGGAGAAGGTAAAAGGTAAGAGTGGGGCACAGGGCCTCTCCCGTCAAGGGACTGGATTGCGCGGGGGTGGGGGGGAGACAAATGTGTCTTGGCCATGGGTGGCCAGATAGTGTGGATCTGCCCCTGGCCGTTGGGGGGGAGGGGCAATACTGAGAGCTATACCTGGCTCTCAAAACACTTGTGGGAGGGAGGGTAAAGGAATCGCTCTTCTTGTCTTTTGGGTTGCTGACACCTTAACTAGATGACACTGACTATACCTTGAAGTCTTTTAACCATGATTTGGGACTTCAGAGACTCAGTCATAGATTGTGTCTGTTATAGGAGTTGGTATGGCCTGCACTGGTGAGGAGGTCAGACTAGATGTTCATATTGGTCCCTTCACGCCTTAAAATCTATGAACATAGATCCTGAAGACTTGCAATACCCAGTTCAAATCCTCAGATCTACTGGGCTATGGCCCACAAAATTGAACGCATCTTTCTCTGTGCTAAGTGAGTCTTCTCTGCCCTAAGTGACTTGGCAGGATTTTTGCAAGATCATTTCACAACATCAAAAAAGTAGATTAATAGAATCAGTACTGATTCTCCTCTTATGAATCATCTAGAGGCAGCATCACGTATTTGTTCTGTTTTCTTGCTTTCTGTTTGTTCCTTTTCAATATTTGTGATCACTAGCTTTGATGTCCTGTTTTCTAGAAGATCAAATTGACTGTTGCTCTACAGTTTCCTTCTGGGGATTCTTGCATTTCTACTTGCTCTAGCTGCAATCATGGATTCTTTGTGGATTTTCTAGGAATATTCCTGATATTCTCTGTCATCTCCCATTAGATACTAGTCTGATTGTTTTTTGTTAGATTTGTTTCTAAGAGTTTGTTATCAGCCTCCATTTATATGTGTCTTCCATTTATTTTGGCTCTCTCAAGTCTCAGATCAGGAAATCATTTATACGTATATTTTATTTTAACCCTGTGCTTAATTGACAGTGATTTTAATAGCATTTAAACATGTGCTTAAATTTAAGTATGTATTTCCTGTCTAGCAACATTTTCCTGAATCAGGGCCCGAGTGCATTGTCTTGGAAATTGTCTCATCCTTTGCATGTATGATACAGATTTCCACATCACTCTGTATTTGGAGCTGGTTAGTCTGCTGAAAGAATACTAATCAAGATTATAAAAAAACCACTTCTTTTCCTCAGTTTCATTCTACTTGATCTGCCTCTGCCTCAGGGGTTGTCATCCTGAAGTTTTCGTGGTTCTGTGCCCAAGTGTGATCACTCCAGCAATTTTCAAGTTAAAAGCATGGGTGTTTTTCGTTTCTTGAATTGATACCAAAAAGCATGAACACAGATTTGATGTTGCCTGGTAGCACCTGGCAGATGAAAACCAAAACCTCGAAGAAACAGGAAATGTATACAAAACACAAACATTAGAAAATCAAGAAATGCCTCTGACACCTGCATACCCTTCACTAAGTCCCCTTAAGGGCAGGGAACAAAATATGTAATCCTCTGAAAATACAGAAATATCGTATTAAGAATGTAGGTTTTATTTGCTATTGACATACAGAAATCTATAGTGTGAAAAATAGCAGCTGTCCAACAGTGCACAGCAACACTATACTGCAGTACAGAGCAAGATAGTCATAATATCCCTATTGAATCCTCAGCTGAAAACAAAAGGGAAATTTACATAGTGAAGAATAATCAGACTGATCTCTTTTGAAAGATAGATTCTTCAGCAAACATCTGTTTCCTAACACCATATATACTCAACCTAGTATATGACTATTTTAGAAGGATATGTGCTACTACTGAATCATTAACATTTTTCCTGCTACATTCTGGCTTTTGTTTGGAGATTTTCCATGCAAGTGCTGGCCAATTTTAACTCTAGTTAAATCTGAGATCACTGCCCAGTGCTTTAGTGCATATACCTCTAATTAACAATTCACTATGTGGGTAAAGTTTTGCTCACTGGCTTTTAGCCCCCCCCCCATGCAGGCTAATTATTTCTGTTTATTTCTAACCTGGCTGTTTTCAAATTAACCCTTACTGTTGCATTTTTATTTTTCTAATAGAGGTTGAAATCTGAAAGCCTCACTTCTTGCCACTTAAAACCATGTAGTAAGATTTTTGACAGCGCTGTTATGTGGTTTTAAGTTTCTAAGTCAAATACTAGATTCCAAATTCTTTTGTCATGGAGTGAACTGACAAACTTTGCACTTCCTAGCATGGATCATGCTTTTGATATTGATAGAAAAACAGCTGTGATTTGCAAATGGTTGACTGAATGAAGTCAGTGCAATTGTAATTTTTAGAGAAATGCTCATGATGATGATGATGATTTGTATGCAACAACACACAAAGCTTCCCAAACACAATTTGGGCATCATTGTGCTAGGCAATGTATGGAAGTAGAAAATGTGGTCCTTGTCCTGTAGAGAATAAATCTGAGGCCTTGATACAGGAAAGCACTTAAGTACATACATAAGTGCCTTTCGTGAGCAGGGCCTAATTTGAAACAAGGAACAGGAAAGGCCTGTTCTATTCACATTGGTGTCAATAAGAGTTTTTCCATTGACTTTAGTGAGAGCAGGAGAAGGCTCCAAGGAAGTGTAACAAACAAATAGGAAGGACATAGGGAAGGAGGTTGACATACCCCTCAAATATCTTTCATTCCAAAAGATGTTAATCATTTCAGTCCTAAAGTTCCTCCACTTCACTTCTAGTGTTGAAAATCATTTATGTAAGAAACAAACAATCATAATGAAGCTGAGGCTATGGGAAGTCAAGGAAGGCCCACTGCAGCATTTTAATTTTCTTGCCAGAATAAGTTGTTGAACCCCTCATTTTTATTATTTGTTACATCCCGTATTTTGGCTGTGGAAGGGTAAGAATTATGGAGGCAGAGAATAATAGTATTATGTGGCCTACCTATGTACTCTACTTGATAATTCCGAATTACCTGACTACTTGTTTTTCCATAAAGAAATGAAGAATATCATCTTTCCCCCAACTTCTTCAAAAGGTAAAACGAGCAAGGAGTTCTGTGGCACTTAAAGGCTAACAAACTTATTTATCACATGGGCTTTTGTGGGAGAAAATCCCACTTCATCAGATGCTTTGAAAATGGGGGAACTTACAGAATGGGAAGAAAACAAATTCAAGGAAGTAAATGTCAGTCATGGGATTAGGTCATACTGTAACAGCAAATCAAAGCAGTTAAGATTCAAACACTGGGAAAAAGGACATAGAGGAGGGTGAGGTCAAATCATCTGTTGTAATGGGAAAAGACTCTATAGTCACAATTTAATCCTTCTTTCAAATAGTTAAATTTGCATATCAGTTACAATTCTGCACTCTTTCTTTAAGGTCTTGATGCATTACTCATTAGCTTGAGCACAGCTATTAACAAATCAACAACAGAGTGATTAAGAAGATCAAAGTGCTCAGATGCTGGTTTTTTAATGTTGTAGTATCTAGTGTCAGTTTTTTATTCTTTTGCACAGAGGCTGTCCTGTTCATCCAATGGATAAGATATGGGGGCATTTCTGGGAAATGATGACATAAATCACATTGGTGGATGAGCTTGTGAACTAGCTCTTGATGGAGTAGCTGGCTTGATTGGGTTCTATGATGGTGTCTTTTGTGCTGATATGTAGGCAAAGATTTTCTCCCACAAAAGCTTGTGTGATAAATAAATTTGTCAATCTTTAAGTGCCACAGGACTCCTTGCTTGTTTTGCTAAACTAGTCTAACATGGCTAGCCCTTTGGGACTCCGCAAGGTAAGTGACAGAGAATTGGATTGATTCTTATGACAGAAGATTTACCTTATGAGGAAAGAGTCAAAGAGACTGACTTATTTAGCATAACCAGAAGAAGACTGAGAGGAGATACAATTGCTCTGTGTAAATATGTCAGAGGGATAAATACCAGGGAAGGAAAGGAATTATTTAAGTTCAGCACCAGTGTCGACACAAGAACTAATGGATATAAACTGGCCCTCAGGAAGTTTAGACTTGCAGTTAGATGCAGGTTTCTATCCATCAGAAGAGTGAAGTTCTGGAATAGCCTTTCTAAGGGCAAGAGAGGGGACACAAAAAGCTGGTTTCAAGACTGAGCTTGATAAATTTATGGAGGGGATAGTATAATCGGACAGCGTAGATTGGCAATTACTGGTCTTCAGCTCCTGGTGGTAGGTATGCTGATAGGGTAATTGATAGGGTGGGTTCTGAAAATAACAATAATTCTTTCTTGGATGTTTGGCTAGCGAGTCTTGCCCACATACTTAGAGTTTAACTGATAGCCATATTTGCAGTCAAGAAGGAACTTTCCCCCAGGGCAGATTGGCAAAGGCTCTAGGGGTTTTTGCCTTCCTCTGTAGCATGGGGCATGACTCAGTTGCTGGTGGCTTCTCCATACCTTGAAGCACTGTTCCCTCTAAGCTGTGCGCATGTGCTGCTCACACAGGTTGTGAAACCCTCACACACAACAAAATAAAGGGCACACAAAAAAATTCAACAGTGCTAATATTAGTGCACACAAAGAATTTTTCTGAGCACACAGGCTATGAAAAATTAGAGGGAATATTGCCTTGAAGTCTCTAAATATTGATTTGAGAACTTCAACAACTCAGTCATAGGTTAGAGGTTTATTGCAGGAGCGGATGGGTGAAGTTCTGCGGCCTGCATCATGTAGGAAGTCGGAACAGATGATCATATTGGTGACTTCTGACCTTATAGTCTCTCAGTCTATGATTGAAATAGTTCTGCCTTCCACTATTCCACAGAAACAAAACCTGTACAAATAAGCACCTTGATCCTGGAAGCTCTTCCCACACTAGAGCTTCTACTCATGAAAGTAGCCTTACTAAGGTCTAACAAAGGTTACCCACATGGAAAGGGTTTGCAAGATTGTTCCTGTGGGTTTGCGTTGGCACCGGTCAGAGCAGTGGGCCCAAGTATGTTCACAGTGAATCAGAAGGCTGTATTCTCAGTGCCTGATTTTGATCTTAAATTTAGAAGGTCCAGAGAAGAGATTGAATAAACCTAACATTGCATTACTAAGTATCCTAGCTGCTTATAGCTGTTAGATTACTGTATCTTCTTTAAGTACAGATTATATGTAGATAAGTGGTCTTTCAGCTTAATATATGTAAAAGACAATTGATATGCGAGTTGCATTGTGTGGGGCTGAGGTGGGATGTTATGGTTTTTATAAGGACTGACTATTTTTGTGTGAGATTTTTGTTTTTAAATTGTCTGAAGCACTAAGCATTTGAGATTAGTCTAATAAAGTTGAAATACATAATATATTTCCAGTGACTACTGGGAAAAAGATGAATATTCTGTGTCACTATCTTGTAAGGTACTGAGACTATTAGTAACAGCCCAACTCATGTTAGAAAGAGAGCACTAAACTATGTATACAAGAGTGGATTTGAAGGGGATTCATGTTGCTTTTCAGCAAATCCTGTTGCTAACTTCACATACAAAAATGATGACTTAACTGTGGAGAAAATTTAGCAAATTAGTTAACTCTTTCTACCCAGATTATAATTTTTAAAGAGATGATACAGAAACTGTTTAAAGTTTCTTTTCTGTGTTGTCTTAATCTTTCTAACTTTAACTGGAACAGTATATCCTTGGTTTCCAGATCAACCATGAAGGTCCAGATTTTCTAGGGTTTGCTGTCAGTTTTGCAAGAGCAATTTAGATCACCTGGAAATCTAAGCACCTGATTGCACTTATAAATCAAAGATTTAGGTGACTTAAATGGGAGTGCAAAACAATGTCTTCAATTCTTTGCATTTCAATTTGTGGTTGTATGAATGGAGGCTCAGTAATTGTTTGGGTAAGTATTTGGCGCTAACTTATTTTAAACAACTAAGGTCTTATTAATATGTAAAGTTTTATTCATATGTTTAACTTTGGGCTGTGAGATTGTTAATTGTGTAGATTTCTGTGCTTCAGCAGCAGCCCAAGCACTAGAACCATCTCAGCTTGCAGGGTCCTAGTGCCTGGGCAGTAGCCGAACTATGAAAATCTTATTATCTAGGTTAGGCAAGCATGCAGTGTAACGTGCCCTCGGTGAAATTTCAGGCTCACTGAGGTCAACAGGAATATTGCCATTGATTTTTACATGGTCAAGATATCACCCTGTTGTTTTTATTTATTTTTTTTGTTTCTGAGAGATACCAGGTATGGTGTCTATAGTTTATTAACATGCAGTGAGATTATAAT
Source organism: Podocnemis expansa (assembly GCA_007922195.1). Classification (NCBI taxonomy): domain Eukaryota; kingdom Metazoa; phylum Chordata; order Testudines; family Podocnemididae; genus Podocnemis; species Podocnemis expansa. Next base: position 15,393,999 of record ML682069.1, on the reverse strand, counting down.
AATTCCCAAGTTTTCAAAGATCCCTGTACTATATTTTTCTTGACCAATAACTAGGAGTTATTGATTTCTTAAGCCACATAAACCTCCTATATTCTTCCGTTACTTTCATTCAAGTTATGTGCATGCATGCAGTAGCAGAGAAACAGGATTAGAGCATTTTAGAAACTTGCGAATCTTTTTCTTTGTGGGCAACACAAGTCTGGCTAGAGGCATCTTTCCTACAAGAATTAAACTACTGTCACATTTACTGGCTGGGTACAGAGATTTAATTTACTTTTTGTTCATCACATCACTGCAACAGAACTGTGCAATGGCCATCCTGTGTTCCTTTTTCAATGATATAAAAAACCCCAGTTAATTGTGGCACTGTAGTTTAGACAGTAAGTAAATATGTTCCTAATTGAAATGCATTCATTTTGTGGTTGTGAGATACGTGAAGAGGTTCCGCTTTTACGGTATGCAACATGTGTTTAGTGTTTGAAAGTACAGGCACATGAATGACTCCCCATGGAGCTAAAATTTGTACATTATGGTTTAGACTAAAAAAAAGTGTGCTTTTAAGGGAGTCAAGTAAACATATCCCATCACCTTTTTTTTTTTCCTTGTAGCTGCAAGTCTCACACACAACACTGAAGGCTACCATAGCTATGCTTTTTAAGTCAGGAGAGAGTGCGCAAGTTTTATCTAAGCAAAAGATATAGCCATGTGACAAAATGGAAAGCTAACAATGTCTACATGTACCAATGGCTTCTGTCATTTCCGTGTTTCTTTCTCATAACAGAAGAGCTTGTATGTCTTTGAAGATAGGTGTCTGAATAGAAAGAAAGAAAGAAAAGAAAGAAAGGCCCAGGTGGTCAAAGGATGTCAGTTTTAAGTTATTAAGAATTATTTGGATTAGTCCCAGTCTCTTTGGGTCACTTGGTTCCAAACACAGATATTTCACATATGTTTCTTGTTTGCAGTCACTAACAAAGAAGCACAATATGTACACAGTCACAATTTTAGATGCATGTCTGATCCTTTAAAGAACTGAGCTAGCTACTAAAAAAAGTAAAATCATACCTCATATTCAAATTTACAGATTAGGCAAAAGCCCAGAGGTGAAAGGTCATTTAAAGCAGTTGAAAGCATTTTCTGGGGATTTCCTGATTGGGGAAGGAGGGGGAAAAGAGTCATGCAGTTCTACGAAGTGTGCCATAAAAGCCAAAGCAATATGTGAGACAGTTTAATGGGTTCCTTCTTGATGAAAATCTTGGAACAGCTTCACTAATATGGTAGAGAAACACAATATGCCAGCCATATTATCTGTGTGAAATGGCTTATTACCTAGGGATGAAAAGACTTGAAGGGCAGTGCTCAATATTAAAGTATTCAAACTGTGTTCTGTATTTGACTTAAAAATACCCAGTCTAGTTATTTTTTTAAAAATATTTGTGGGAAAAAAGTGACAAAAAGCATTACCTTTGGGTTTATTAATATTTGCGTTTTTTGATCCATGGTATAATTGTCACATATAACAGCATTAAATTAAATGAACATTTAACATAATACTAATAGCTTTCATTTCTACAACATCTTTCAGCCAAGGAGCTGAGCACTTAATAAATATTAATCCTCAGAGCACTCCTTTTAAATAGGGAGGTATAATTGTCATTACATTGAAAATGGGGCAATTGAGGCAGAAGGTGAGTCAGAAGGGTAAAAGTATTTCTACACTGTGCACTAAGCCAGGGATCTGTTTGAGCCTAGATTCCACCCCCCACCCTTCTTTTGTCCATATACAAATCAATGACATTCAGGTCAGCAAGCACTCAGGAACTGCATCCTAGGCCTCTCCTTTCTGGGGTGGGGATGGGGAGAGGGGAGGTTCAGAGTCCAGATCCCTCTGAGCCTTAGTTCAAACCCTGTCACACTGCAGTGTGAACACAGGCAAAGCCATGAACCCACAGCAGAAGTCTGCACAGTACAGAGTGGATGCATTACTGCAGCTTTGAGACCCCAGGTCCAGCAATTATAAACTTAGATTCACACTACAGTGTGGATGTTCAAGTGTGGGCTTGGAAATGTTGAGACCACAAGACTGGGACCTCCAGACGTGTTTGCAATGCAGCGTAAACATATCCTTAATGCCTTCTGAAGGATCACAAAGGAAGTCTGTAGCAGAGCTCGGAAAGGAACAAGGAATGGTCCTATGATTATGTTAGTCACTTTGGAGCTCCCCTTCAATTCTCTCCTTTGACCTTGGGCAAATTGCTTAATCCCTTTATGTTTCAATTTTCAATCTTAAAATGGAGATAACAGAAATTATCTATATGACAAGAGCATAGAGAGGTGCTCAGATACAACAACAATGGATGCTGTATAAATAGCTGTGATACACAGAGTAGGGATATGTTGCAGATTCCCACTTCTTTGTTGTTTTTCATGAGTGAAAGAGATATGGCTTATATGTAGGTTGAGAGTTGGTGAGTGTAAGGATGAAGACAGCAAGACAGGGTGCATCAAAACTACAGGGATTTTATGTATTTATATGAAACCATAACTGAGAAGCTTTCTTGAAAAAGTGGGGTTTAAGAAAGAATTCAGAGGAGGGCAGAGATATGGCAGAAAAGGTGACGATGGCAGGTTTTTGTATGGAGTTAGCATGAAAGAAGACGTATGGACATAGGAGAAGGCTGTGAGAGGATAGTCCAGGGATTAAAGTATAATTTGGTGGGCGCAGGAACCCTCCTGGATTTGCAGGCCTCCTTCCCACAGGTGTGGGTCCCCTTCACACACCCCAGCTACTTGCCCCCCACCATAGCCATTGCCACACAAATGCCTGCCCCCAACCCAGCTACTGCCCCCCAAATGCCTGCCACCCATCAGACCCCTCCTTCCCCATGTCCTCCTCAACCCCAATCCCCATTCCCTAAGCTCCCTGCCCCATGTCCCCCTCTAGACTTCCTAACCCCCCACTCCCCCAGCTCCTCCATCTTCACTCCACCCCCTTCAGTCCCCCATCCCTCTCCACATCTCCCCAGC
>ML682069.1:15328542-15390965 GCA_007922195.1 Podocnemis expansa | reverse complement strand
GGGGCGGGGCTGGCACAGGTGCCGGGAAGGGGGGAGGGGTGGCTGGGCTCACCCTAGCTCATAGCCCCTTGAGCTGTCTTTGGGGGGGAACGTGCTGGAACGCTGCATTCCAGCTCATTCATCTATTTTTAGGGGGCCCCAGAACACTGTTTCCCCTAAAAATAGGGGGCACCAGCACATCGTTTTGGGGCTTTCCCCCTTACTTTAACCCCTGGAGTCAACTAAGCAAGTTGGGCTACATGAAGGTGGTGTAGAGGGGGCAAGATAAGAGACAAGGAAAGAAAGGTGGAAGGAAGATAACTTGTGATTGGCATTGAAGGCGGCTAATGTAAGAATGAGCATACTGGATCAGAACAATGGGCTATCTAGCTCAATATCCTGTCTTTTAACAGTGGCCAGTGCCAGGTGCTTCGGATGAAAAAAATGGAGGTTGATTGTAATACTTTGCTATGATAGTAAGATATCTGTTTCTGGTAGAACATTCTTTTTTTGTGTAATTCCTAATGTTAGATTGAGAGATTTCCTATAATTGTGTGGCAAACAATGTAATAAGTAGCCTGTTGAGATGAACCAAAGAATTTCTTTTAGAGGGGCACTGAGCACCATCTAGTGACAATTACTGTAACAAAGAAAAACACAAGCCAGAACTCACATCTAGCTCACATTCAGTTCAAAGTAATCTCTTTGAAATAAACAAGTGATGCACACTGCTTAGGACGAACATTTTATGAAGTTCCACTTCCACACTGTATGTTCCTTTTTATTAGCTCATTGTTGGGTACTAAAAACAAAATATCTGTGTTTGGAGAGAAGATATCAAAAGGAGACCAATGAGCTCCTTCTCTCTCTATTGTTTAAAATCTGCTAACAAAGTAAATTAGAAACATGAAGCTTTTTATGGAAAATGTAGGCATAGGGCTATATTGGATCAGGAGGTGCATGGATCTAGTGACTGAAAACACATGCACAGGCAGTATGGAGTGCAGGAGCTACCATTTGAGACAATAGACTGAAGTACCAAGCATGAAAGGCTTGCTTGCAATCTGGCTCTGGATTGTGAGGGTGAATTATTTTCCTGTGAACCCCCCTTAATTCTCTGCTTAAAGCCCATTTATGTGAACTTTATTTGTGTGAAGGGATGAATTTCATCTCTTGCGAACAGATTTACTGGTATTTTCTTCTGAGTCAGTGGAAAACAGTGAGTTAAACAGAGAGGAAGTCCTGGTGGAGAGTTTGGTGAAAACTTGATAAGAATTCATTCCCCCCCCCCACATTGTCTGGGTTTAGCTTGGCCAAACTACATGAACAGCTCAGAGCTACATTTAATCAAAATAGTGTGTTTTTTAAAATAACAAAAACTTTCTCTCTCTCCCTCTCTCTTGATTTGAGTATGTGGCACTACTGCATGTAGCTCAATATGATGGAATGACCAGATGCATTGGATCAAAAAAAAAAATCCTTCCAATTATAAAAATATGTATGCAATGAAAACTGTTATTTGTTTTTACTGTTTTGTATGTTGTCTAGAGTTGCTTTAAATATATTTCTCGCATGTAATACCTCTTACTTTTGGTGGAAAAATGCTTTGGCTTTTTTTGCATCCAAATAATTTTGCTTGCTGTATTCCAGGAGATTTTGTTGGTTTCAGTCTTCACAGGCTAAGTTATTCCTCTTTTTTGGGCTGACCCAAATCATCCATAAGTGTTGTGAGAGGGCATTACTTGAAAATATTTATGTTTAAATGCATACTGCCAACTTTTAAAAAAATGATATAAACAAAGATACCTATTTACTTATGATACTAACACCATCTTAGAATACTGAAGGGGAGAGAATTAAAAAAAAAAATGTAACGTGCCTTCCACTATTTATACACAGTTTACTTTTAGCTTTTCCCACATTTTGGAGAATGAAAATCAATGAGGTCAGTAACTTTTGTTTATAGAGTTATAGAGTTTAACTTCAAGACAATTGACATGGTGTGTGTGGACTGCTGTACCCAAAGAAAGCTTCAGTAAAGTCACTTGAGTTCTACCAGGCATACAAAATTAATCAGCATTCAGTCAATTGCATGCTTGGAGCCTGAATTGCTTCAATCCTTATTCAGCAGCAGCTGAAGCCAACAGCAAAGTTCCTTTTAACTTCAGTGGTGTCATTTCAGGCCCTTTGTGATAGACTAGTTTTCAAACATGGCACAGGAAAGATCATGTGTTTTAAAAGAACAGTTGAAATGGATTTTATTTTAAATTGTGGAATTGGTTCAGCTAGTCTTAGGTTTTATAAAAGCTTGGTTTTATAATATTTAAATTTTGGATGAAACTGAAGTTGAAAATACCCTTTTATTTAACTAGAAATTCAAACCAAGCTTCCACATAACCAAAAGTTACTCAACATCATGTTCATGTTTCTGAGCACTTAACCCCCCACCACTTTAGACCAGTCTGTATTCATGCAAATCTTGCATCATCTTGTGAAAACTATAGTGCTTTGACACACCAGTTTACAGAATCATTACCTAGAATCTATCTGTAATTTTTGTAATGAATTATGTCTCATCTCTCTTACTGAATTCTTAGATTAGCATCATCGACAAAGTGGATGCCTGTCATTGTTAATAGATGTCAATTAGAGCTGGATGGAGAATAAGAGTTCCATTTTGTGGAGGATTTTGAGATTTTAAAATGTTTTTGTTATGATTTGGAATGAACTCAATTTCTCAGTGAAAGAAATTTCTGAAAAATAGGTCATTTTGGATCAACTGAAACACATCACATTAACAATTGAAAAGTTTCATCTCAGATTTGACTTTTCTATATGTTAAACAAAATTTACACAATTTCTAGACAAGAAATTGTTATATTTTTTCTTTGTTTTGAAACATTTCACTCTGAAAATGTCAAATTAGGAAGTTTTGTCATTGAAAGGACTTCCTTCTCATTGAGAGGTCTCTCCCCCACCCCCTTTTTTATCCATAACAAAACTTTGGTGCTACTGATATGCTTTCACAAAGCATTTCTGTTTCAACATAATTGTATTTTTGATAGAAAATTTTTCTACAGAAGTTTTTAAACCAGATTGAGTATTAATCTTCAAGGAGATGATCCTGTATTATTTACATAGGAAATTTGCTGATACAAAAACCATGATATCAGGCCCTAAGTAGTACAATTCAGCTTGAAATTTTTATGTACCCTTTCACATTGCACCCAAAGAATGCATATTAAGCAATATTTTTGTCTCAGTGAATATAGGTATGAAATAGGAGGTCAACACAGGGCCACTGCCAGGTTTTACAGGGCCTGGGACAAGATTTTCTGTTAAGAGTGGGCTCTGATCAGCCTGTTTGGAGGGAAACAAGTTAGGTTGGCAATAGAGTGTTGGAAACATCTAAAAGTTTAGCATTCCAAGCTATCTATATGGAGAGATTAACAGCAGCAGTTAAAGATGATCTATATGTGAGCATTTCTGCCATTCCCTACTAGACAGCTGAATAATGAGTGTGTGGGGAAAGCTTACTGTGGCATTACTGCCTCCCTAAAGAGGGCAAAAAGCGCTCCTCTCAAGCTTTCTAGTCAGTCTGGGCCCAGGACAACATTCCTGGTTAACCTCCATGACAGCAGCGGTAACAAGACAGATTGCAGATTTATTTAAAACATATGTGTCATTTCATGTTCAAATGTCTATTTCCCACATTTGTAATAATTCTCATCATCATGATTTATACTCTAGAGTCTGAAACTATCTTACCTGTAGCTTGAAAATCAGTCAGTTTAGGAACATTTTAACTGTATACTTTATTCAGCTGATTGGATGTGTTTTTAGAATATGTGCGGTCCATAATATGATATGTGTAGGGTAAGAAACATTTTTCTCTTTTGGAAATCTCTTTCCCCTATTTAGAGGCCCCAGTAGCGCAAGTAACTTTGCATTGTCAGATTCCTGGCTGTGTAAAACCCCACTGGCTTTAGCAGGGCCTGGAGCAACTTGCAAGGTAAGCGCCTTTGTCAAGTTAGGTCTCTGAGCTCTAGTCCAGTGGTTCCCAACCAGTGCTGCAGCAACACCCAAAGTGTGCCATGAGAATCTGGGAGAGCTAGAGTTAGAGCTCCCTCCCTTCTCAGGCCAGCCACGTGGGCTGTGCAGGGCTCGCAAAAAGCAGTGGCGGCTTTTGGGGTAGTCAAAGCAGGCAGCCGCCTAGGGCCCCAAGCCATAAGGGGTCCCGTCCTCAATTTGGTGGACAGAAATGAAAATATAGGAAAATATAGAAATTGTTCCCATCTAGCAGAGCTAGTAGGGCTGGAAGCCTAAGCACTTTTCACTCTTGGCTCATCAAGGCAAACTATCATTAGGATCTGTGCTTCGTCTGAATTGCAGATTTCACCATTATCTGCCCATCACCTTCACATTGACATGCTAAAAAAGCAGGAGCAAGCAACAGATATCACAATAGTAGGAATTTTTCCCTTGGGCTCAGCTTTTAATTCCTCAGTGTGGCTATTTATTCTGCCATTTTTTAATTTTGTGAATTATTGCCTTTTCCTTTTCTTTTTTACCTGTTCTTTTGCCTTTTCCTTTGACTTTGTGACAATTTTTAGTTTGGCTTTGGTTAGATCACTTTACCAGGTAGGTCCATATAGGCTGCTACATATAAATACAGTGCTGCCCTCTTAGACAATCGTTACAGCTGTGTGTGATGTCTGTGCTGTATCTTTTCTTTTTGTAAGTAATTTTTGTAAGTACTTCTTCTGTACTTATGATTTAATATTTTTGAGAGGGCAAGAGTCTTATAAACTTGAGTACTTCAGAGAATTTCACTGAAATTTGGTGTTTTTCATTTACAGCTACACACTAGGAACCTTTTTTTTTTTTTTTTTTACTTATTTTTATTTATTATAATTATTTGTATTAAATGTCTAGTGCACATAAACCCAAGCCTATATGAAACATGTGTAAGATTTTACTGCCAAAATTTTAAATGTGGTATTTATTTTTGAGCCATCAATGTTACCACTTTTTATTTATTAATTAATGCTCATACTTTTAAAATTTTTTTTAAATGTTCATTTTAACTTTGTAGTTCAGCATTAGCTCATTTATGTTAAGTGAAAGATGATCAACTTACAAGCTTCATGATGGGAAGGTCTTTAAAAATATCATACCCAAGAATAATTTATGAGTTCCAGAGGGATAGTCATGTTAGTTCAGTTCAGCAAAACAAAAAAGGAGTCCTGGGGGGTCGTGTGGGGTGGTTAGGGCTGCAGGGGAGGACTGGAGCCACAGGGAAGGTAGCAGTGGGGGCTGATAGTGAGCCCTTTAGAGAGCCCCACAAAGTAGTTTGTGGCAGGGAAGCAGCTCCCAGCCTGTCAACCAGCCTGCAAACTGCCAAGGTAAGGGCTTTGAGGGGGGCTGCTGGTGGTTGTGGGGGGCAGGGGGTACGTGTGTAGCATTGGTGGGTGAGGGTGGATGTGTAGCATAGGGTGTGTAGCTGAGGTTGTGGGGTGGCTGTTTGGTTGGAGGTGTCTGTAGCTGGGAGGGGTGAGCTGGGGGCTGGAGGGATAGTTCTGGCCCCTGCAGTCATGGGAGGGTCCATCACAGGCAGCAGGGGGCTAGGGGTGGGGAGGATGGGACCCACTGGGGTGGAAGGCAGCAGCAGTGGGGTGAGGATTTGCCCTGGGTGGCAGGGAGCCACTGTGGAGAAAGGGGGAAGTGGGTGCTGGTCCATGCTCCCCTGCCCTACCTTCCCACTCCCCAGGTTCCCCCTTACCCCCCCCCAGCCACTCCTGTTCTCCCTTTCCCTCTCCTCTCTTGGCACCCTTATGCTGTTCTCCACATGGCTGCCCTTGTCCTTTTTGGCCACCCCTGGCCAGGAACGGTGCTACCATTTCTGGCACCCTCCTGCAAGCAGAGCAGGTGCCAGCACCCCCCTGGAATGCTTACCAGGCTTACTGGGTTGTGTCAGCCCTGCTCCTGCCCTGCTCTGCTCCTCACACTCAGTCCTGCCACTGCAAATAACTCCTGACCTCCCCTGTCCTGCCATCCCTGCTCTGCTACCCCTACTACACCACATAGCAGCATTTCCAAACCACTGTGCTATGGTTCATAAATATTCATGTTATTTTGAGCTAATTTGAATATTCATGAGTTTTAGATGGTGGTGTGCCTTGAAAAATTTGAAGGTATCAAGGTATGCCACAGCAGAGAAAAGGTTGGGAACAACTGCTCTAGTCTATACTTGGGGCTTTTTCAGTGGCAGTCGACCACCAGTTACATAAAGAACGTAAAATTCCTTGTGTAATACCCACGTGGCCAGACTGAGTCTGCCTTGCAGGCAGCTCTGGCCAGCGAAGGGTGTGTGCGGGAACACAGCAAGGAGAGCCCCTTTGCCCCAGGGGCACCTGTTCCAAACCCCCAGAGTGACCACACACACACTGGGATAGCGCAGGGATTATGGGAATGGGGAAGGTTTATTTACAGAGGTGCAAAGGGGAAACCAACGGCGAAGATGGGGCAGCAGTAACACAGAGTAAACAGCTAACACAGGGGCCTGCAAGGCTCAACAGTGGAGCAGGCTGGAGGCAGACGTGAGCTCTGCTTCTGCACCATGAGTTCAGGAGTCCCAGCACAGTTCCAGTCCAGAGTTCAGTCCAGCAACTCCTAGTCTTCAGCACCAGCACTCTCCCAGCAAAAGAAAACCCTCTGATGCCTCTTCTGCCGCTCTCTGCGAACCCAGAGTGACACCCTCCCCACTTAACTAACTACAGCCTCCCCCGAGTCCCAGGTGCTGTACTCATGGCCCCACAGCTCCAGATGGCCGGTCACTGGATCCCGCTCTGTCCTTGGGCGAGTCTCCCCAGCACAGTGTCCTTCTGCGGGTGCTGGCCTGGCATCCCAGGTCAGCCGCTCTGTCTTCCCTGGCTTCCGGCAGGGCCACTCTCTCCCTGCTTCCTTCCCAGGCCTCTGGCTGCAGCTCCAGCCCCCCTCCTCAGCTCCACAAACCCTTTCCCACAGGTCAAAACTTTAAAGGAACCACACTCCGTAAAACCTGGTGGGGGGGTTACACTTGTGTAACTGGTGGCAACTTCTTAAGCCACTGGTACACATCAGGAGAAAGCCTACCACAAATCATTTGCAGTCTGCTTTCCTCTATGCCCTCTGACCCCCAGGACTTCCGGGGTTGCCTTCAGAGAGCAGCATGTTGAGTTTATACTCGCCACGATCCGCTCCAGGGAGGGCGAAATGATGGCGGTGAATTTGCTGCTGTCAGTATAGACATGACCTTAGTCCCTTGCTATAAAAAAGTTTAAGTTTAGAAAAGCCTGAAACACTGCTCACTCACTGTGATCATAATTGACGTGAACATTGATGCAGATGGTTACATCTCTCTGTTCAGAAAAGCACTTATGTAGGTCCTTTAAGCATGTGCTTAGATCCCATTGAGGTCAAGTGCTTAAGTGCTTTGCTGAGCTGGGGTTTATAGCTGCAGGGCTGAATGTGAATGAAAACTTCAACAGAAGAACACCCAGACTAGTAAGGGAGATGGGGTTCAGAGAGAGATCTGAAGTAGGAATGTTTGCTGCTCCTAGCAAACTTTTCCCATGTAGCACTTTCTTATGTCTTTATTTTATTAATTGACAAAAACAGCCATTTTTTTAAACATCTGAACCGGAATATAACAAAACATTCTTTCTTTCTAGTTAATTTTAAATCATACAGAAAGGAAAAAAAAATAAAAATGCTGGTATTGTTTTCCTTGTATATGAGGAGTAATTTTGATTTTCCCTCTGGTTCAGTACCCAGCCCTCCAATCAGATCCATGCAGAGACATCCGTATGCCACTGGAAAGTGTTAATGAAATCAAAAGATTCATCATTGGCTCAGGACACTGCCTATGCTTATTAGCCTGTAGTTCAGATAGTAAATTCCTTGGCAGAAATTTAAATCTGCGACATATTGAGCTTGCCGTGGATTCCATAAGAAATACTACGTATTAGTAGAACTTGGTAGGATATAATCTCTCATTCATTGTGCAAACAAAACTCCTGAAATTAACAGGAGGTATGGATGAATGAAGAGTGTATAATGCTGCTGGAGAGGGATTATTACTGATGTGTTGAACTTCTCCGGACTCTACCTGTTGGAGAGCTGGAACAGCTATTCCAGGCTGAATAATATTTTTGAACACAAACATAATTAAGCTATGAAGTTAACTAGCGTGGAAGTCACCCAACTCGAATATTGTATGTGCTTTGAAAATCTCAACAAGAAGGCTCTAATCATTTGGCCGTCTTGTTCATTGTTTGGAGATGAAAAGAGGGAAATCAACATCCTCCTGAAATACAATTACTGTAAATTGCTTTCTTTTCTCTGTTCATACTGAAACTGGGAAAGTAACCACAATTTACCTACTCTGCACTGACATGATAATTCAATGAATTTAAATTGACACAGATTGTGAAAAGATACTGTGCAGTACAGTTGGACTACACATAAATAAGTAGGGCTGTCAATTAATCTCAGTTAATGATGCAATTAAAGCAAAACAAATTTAAAAATAGTCATGATTAATAGGACTGTAAAAATGATAAAGAAAAGAAAGTGTTTTTTCAATTCATATGAGTCTATTCAATCTTACTTCTTTTTCAGCCAATCGCTAAGACAAACAAGTTTGTTTACATTTATGGAAGATAATGTTGCCTGCTAACTTTTTTACAATGTCACCTGAAAGCAAGAACAAATGTTCACATGGCAATGGTAGCAGGTATTGCAAGGTATTTACATGCAAGATATGCTAAACATTGGTATGCCGCTTCATGCTTTGACTTGTAGGCTCTCAAGCTTTACATTATTTTATTTGAGTGCAATTATGCAAAAGAAAAAAATTCTAAATGTGTAAGTTTCACTTTCATGATAAAGAGATTGCTCTACATTCCCTGTATGAGGTAAATTGAAAAAACAATGTCTATCTTTTTACAGTAAAATATTTGTATTCAATCATAATATAAAATAAGCACTCCACACTTTGTGTTCTGTGTTGTAATTGAAATCAATATATTAGAAAATGTAGAAAAACATCCCAAATATTTATTATAAATTTAAATGGGTATTCTATTGCTATTTAACAGTGTGAGTGAAACTACAGTTAATCATGACATTTTAAAATCTTGCTATAAATTGCAATTTTTAAAATCATTTGACAGCAGTATAAGTTGCCATAGGCAGGCAGTACATTATCTTATAACAGTGCTAACTGTGAAGTTATCAGTAGGTATCTTTGCACTGACATTAAAACATCCTGTCATTCTTTTTCTCACTGACATCCACTGATTCATTTTGTCATCTACTAACCTGATGGCTTCACCTTTCCACAATTGCAGCTTTCCTGCAGGTCAGTTTGAAGCAAAATATAGCACCTGGCAGCAGAGACATCTGTGAGTGAGTTCCAAAGGGGCAGCAGTGTTAGTCTAGGAAAGCAAAAAAAGCAAGGAGTCCTGTGGCACTTAAAGACAAAGATTTATTTATCGCATGAGCTTTTGTGGGAGAAAATGCCACTTCCTCAGTTGCTTTGAAGAGGGGGAACCTGAAATACTGGAAGAAATAAGGGGCTCTGTATTCATTCCTTAGAGTGAAAGATGGGCAGAACTTACCCCTGTGTGGATGCAGAGCCCAAACCAAGGACAGAAGATAATGAAGGCTTGTTCAGGCCTTAGTTCTTGTTAGGGTAGCTAGCCCCCGTGGCTCTGAAGACAACCGAGGATTAGTTGGGGCACAGGCCCACCCTGGCAACACTCCCTTCTACTTCCCTGAACAACTGCCATGAATTGGGCCGTATTTTTTAACTTCTGTAGCATTGCATTAAGGTGTGAAAAATGTTTGCTAACTGCAAAAGTGGTAATGCTAAGAACATGTTATCAGTTACACAGTGAAGCTTTACTTTCCATTTATTTCATAAATGGGAGGGCAGTAAGGCCAGTGAGAGGAGGGGCTCATAGGCACTGGCTATTTGGTTTTCTACTATCTGGCGTTAAAGTGTGCACCAACCAAACAGCTTCCAATATAATTCCCTGCTACCGCTTTTTATGTAGTTATGTATTTAGATATGTGTGAATTGTGGTTGTATCTAGAGGCCCCAAGCAGAGCTCAGGGCCCTGTTTTTTGAGGCACTACGTCAGGGCTGGCCCAACAACTTTTGGTACCCCAGGAGACTTACAATTTTAGTGCTCCATCCCCCCGCATTCACTATAGAGGAAAAATGATAACATATTAATATATATTTTTAAATAGAGAAAAAAAATCACTTCCATCTAATTTGGCACCCCTTAAAGCCTGGCACCCTAGGCAACCATCTAGTTATCATATATGGTCAGGCCAGCCCTGCACTATATTCCCATGTGACAAAACACCATGTACAGTTGTTGTTATCCTGTGAGGCTCTGATGCTGAAATGCCAGTTCCCCATTGCAGAGTTGGGGCCACTCTTAGCTAATATTCTAACAGTGGGAATGATTCTTGTTTCATTGACTTTTTGTTTCAGACTTAAAATAGCCATTTGGGAGATCTATTCAGCATGAGAAACATTTCTGCACTGCAGGGGGCTGAAGTGTCCCCAGTCCATCAAGTCACAGTGAAGTTGCAATAGCTCCAACAGCTTCATTGCTCGCCATCCACAAAGGTGATAACTGGGGATTACTGTGGCCACAGAGCCACTAGCTTGCCCCTGTAACACATGCAGGCAACCCTACTGAGCTGAGTTCCATAGAGCACATGGTTGATGGAGACTCCTGGCCACGTCTCTGAGAATCCTATTCCTTCCTGCATACCAGTTCTGCGACTCCCTTGCACTTATTACAGTGCCTACCACATGGAGAAAGAATATATCTTCCCTTGTGTTAAAGGAGATACCTGTTTCCTCTTTACATTGCAGTCCCTAATTTCATTAGCCAAGGGAAAACTAACAAAACAATAGTCCCCAAAACAATTTCAACTTTTACTTTAAAAAAAAAAAAAAAGGACTCCCCTAAACCTTCCATAGTTTAATATTGTCATCCTAAGCATTCAGAAAGCACGAGTCAAGACTCTAAAACATGATGTGATTGGCTTTGAAACCATTAGTTTAAAAAGTAACATTATTGTTTGGTGCTTATTATTTTTCCTTCTGGTTTCTGAGTCTTTACAAGTCATGTTGTATAGCCTGTCTCCTAAACCATGAAAGCTGACTAGAACCTCGTTTGTTTGTTTTTGTTTGTTTGTTTGTTTGTTTTAAAAGCTGAGATTTTCACATCATGTCTTGACTCCAGGAGCTGGAGCTTTAAGAAGAAGGTCAGGTATTGTGTGGCTTATGATATAAATGCCAAGAGCCGGTAACAATGAGTTTGTCTGCGTGACTGATTTGTCAGTACTATTTAACTTTTTCATCTTCCCAAGCCCATCCAAAATAAATAAATAAAATAAAATAAAATTGCCAGTAAGTTAACACTCATGAGCGACTTTTTTGGGACAGGGATTGTTATTTGTGATTGTACAGCCCCTGCACAAAGGGTTTCTGAACCTTGCTAGGGGCTCATACACACTGATAATGTAAGTAATAATAATTAATAACCAAGCAGCACCATATGCACACTGATTTGTGAGAGGGGAGTAAATGATGGGCCCCAATTCCTTTGTTTTGTAGCTAAAAATAATAATATACTAGATCAAACAGAAAATAAATTATTGGTACATCAGGTAACTATGTATGAGATTAACGCGCAAATTCAGACATGGTTTGAATAAATTAGACTTCACTCTGATGTCAGTGGAGTTGCACCCTCTGACATGAAGACTTTGGCCCAAATCAGCAAATCTCCTGGGTGTAGCTTTTATGAAACTCTGTCAAATTTGGCCCATTTCATCTGACATCTGCATCCTGCTTCAGAGTGGCATGTCACACTTACTGCACATCAGATCACACCTACCTAAGCTGTCATAGGCAATTGACTTTTTTAGTAAAAAAAAAAAAAAAAAAAAAAAGGAAAAGAAAAATCTGGTAGTCGCATATCATCAAGAAAAACAACATTGTTTTTAGGACCTCTTATCTCCTCGCTCCCAAATATCCTGTTTCTTCGAGCTGCAGTAGCCAGGACCAATAGAAACCTCTTCCTGCCATTGGCTGACTTCATTTCCCAGAGTTAGCACAATCTCATCCGCTCTAAACAACCTCATCAAAACTTCTTTCTGGTCAGAGCGAAGCAATAATTATTATTAACAATTATTAGCGATCAATAATCTTATTCACATTATGGCAAGCACTATTAAGGTAAGAAAGGGGTACATTTTTATTAGTCTTTTTTCCAATAATATGTTCTTTGGTTTCCTTTATCAACACAGATAAGTTAGTATTGGGCAACACCCCCACTGCCACAATAGAGGACAACAAGATTTCCTCTGTACTGCCTAGTAAATTTCCTTTTTCCTACTCCAACCATCCGCAAGGCTTAAAAACTTCAAACTCGGAAAAAAAATTGGGTTTTTTAAATTCACTGTTCAGTGCTGTGGATTGCATATGCAAAGCCTTTTATGAGAGCTTCGAATTTTCTTGTAGGTATCATTTCGGAGAACTTGGATGAGTATCTGGACTGCCATAAGGGGATAGGTTGCTCACTGAAAGAAAGAAAAAAGGGTTCCTCCGAATGCTAAACCTTGGATATGTTTGAGTGCTTCCTATATTGACAGGGACACAAATGTTTGCAAATGGAAATGAAGAGACAGCAGTTCTTGGTTTTGTGTCATGCAGATGTTACAGATTTGTTTTTGTGGAAACTCTATACTGATATTTGGGATTTTTCTTAAATGTTTTAATGGTGGTGGCATTCTGCTTGGTGTGTGCTTTTTGTCTTTATTTTTTGGACAATAAAAACTATCATTGGTTCATATTTAGCTTTTATGAGCATGCATTATTATAACAGCTGTTTGAAGACTGTTTTGTTAATTTTTGCAGGTTTCTTACTTCAGATAGCTGAATAATTCAAATTTTGTTGTATTATGTTGCAATAGATAGCAGTTACAGATATAGCAATAGTTATGATTAATTGCAGAAGAAAGCTAACTGTAGCTGAATGCCTGGTGATAATGAAACCATTTTTAAGTGAAGTGCAAAACTGCATATACAGTAAGGACTCTGCATCAGTGTTTTTTTCAGAGACAGGATTGAGGTATTTAATTGCTTTGTGGTATTATGTATCTTTATACTTTTCCAGTTGTGGTGGAGATATTGTAAATGATATAGAACAAGAGCAATGGTAGGTGACTAAATAACTTAAATTGAAGTTTGATTCCTGAATAACTCCTGGTTTTTTGTTTGAATTTGTTAGGTGTTTGATGCTCTTTTTGTTAAAAATATTATAATAAGAAAATTTTGCCTGATGACTGTTCAGTTGTGTACGTGTATATGTCTATAAACTAGTCCATTCTTATCCTTACATAATTAGGGGTGCTTTCAAGATCCTACTTACAGAGATCAAAATCTGAATCTACTTTGAATTGTGGGCCAATATATGTCATATGCTAAGTATTCCATGTATCACCTGGGTTCCTGTTGATTTCAATGGTGACTTATAGGGACTCAGCACCCAGCAGGAGACATTCTGCACTTTACAAGATCAGGAACTATATGAAAAGCTTGAGGTTCCTAAAGGCAGCATTTTTGCCACTAAGAGAAAATGCTATGTATTAACTTAGTAATGTTGAATTGACATTTCTTTTAAGCAGGACGTCTTCCTCATGTCAGTAGGAAAGTCTAATTAAAAACTAAAGGCACAACATGCTTCGATGCAGTATGGTGGTTTTTGTTTGCTTGTTTTTTGTTATATATATTACTATATTTTTCCTGAGTATGTTTATAGTGAGGTCAATGTTAGCAACTATTATAATGCTATTATGCTGTTATTATTTTACTGCTTCCTAGCGCAGGCATGAGAGTCAGCTGCATTTTACATGACAGTTCCTTGAATTCAAGCTTCAATAGAGAGAGCAAAGGTGTCCTATGTGAAATAATAATCAGATTTTTCTACATCATTTTGGCCAAATCCCACAGTGAAGTTTTGCCTAATTAAGGTCTGTAAGATTTTGGCCATAATCACCTGAAAATGCCTTAGTTTTGAAGCCAGGATTTCATTTACATCTACGCACAAGCATGGAATAATTTGTTCACTATAACTGATGTCTTTGCTGATGGCTTCTCCAAAGGCTGGAAGAGGTAGCATAAACTTTTCCTTACACTGTCAAATACATTATCCCAGTGCATTTATGCTTTAGGAACAATTGTACTGGATAAAACTAGTGGTCTATTGAGTCCAGTATTCTGTTTCCAACAGTAGCCAATATCAGCTACTTTAGAGGAAAGTGCAAGAAACCTTGTAATGGATAAGTCTAGAACAATCTGCCTACAGAGAAAGTTTCTTCCTAATTCCCATAATTGAGTGGTTGGTTTAAACTCTGAAGCATGAAGGATTGTATTTCTAATTTGTTTATTTATATTATTCATCTAGCTGTGGCTGTTCTCATTACCCATATGAATCTCTAAATCTTTTTGGCATTAAAGGATAAAATCCTCCTTCAGGCAAAGGCGGCTTCCTGACAATTGGGATATCAAATATAAGGAAGAAGTTTTTCTTCCAGCACAAATTGTAACCTGAAAATGTGTGCAGTGGGTGTAGAACACTATGTACAGAAAATAAGTGCTAAAAAATAAATACAGTACCACTGATTGGAGGCTTCTCATCATCTTTAAAATATCTGAAAACAAGGGCATTTATATTTCTTTCTCAGAATGATGTGAAAAAATAATCCAGTCTCACCTTGTGGTTGGTATAAACATGCTTATTTTGAATTTCTTTTTTTTTTTCTATCATCTTTCAGTGATAGAAGCAGTGTAAAAGGAAAAAAATGCATACTTTCATCTTGACTTTTAATTCCACATCTTACAAAAGAACCTGTTATTTTGTTCCCCTTCCCTGTCCATACAGTTAGTTATTTTTTATAAGAAAAAGATATTAAATGATTAACAATCTACATTTTATAATGGCTTATCAGTTACATTTGCGGATATTTCTCTTAACCTAATCTACCTCTAAATGTATATACAATCCCCTTTTTATTACTTGTTTCCTTTGTGCGGTTGACTTGGAAGCTATCATTTGTGTGATAAAGTGTCTACATGTTTGATAAAGGAATTTGGAATACTTCAAGATGCCAGGGCTGGTGTGTCAGATCCCGTAGGTCTCCACAGACCACTGGTGTACTGATTAAATCATTGCATACAATACAAGAATCATCTTGGACTCTAAGATATTCTGTATAGCACTGCCACTCTCTTTCCTCTCCTCCCTTTGAAAGGCAAAATACTTATACAAATATTTTTGAAACCAAGCAAAACTGAAGGCAGTTTGAGTTTCAAATCCTGCTGACGTCTTGTGGAAAGCTTTGAGAAAAATTCTGCTTATAGATATGTGGGATTACTTTACTGCAAGCACAGTTTATGCAATATTGTATATTTCTGTTAATTGCCTGAAAAATTTATTAGAAGTTCATTTGTCCTTGTTACTTGTTCTTCATTTGGCCTCAGTCCAGCAAAGTACTTGAGGCACATGCTTGACTGTAAGCAAGTAAATAGCCCTGTTGACTTCTAAGGGACTACTCACCTGCAGAAAGTTAAGTGTAGAATTGGGTGCTTTGCTGAACCAGGTGCATAGCTAAATGCTTTACTTAAAGCCGTTTGGCCTAATTCCATGTTCCTTAATCCAGACAAAACAACTGTTGATATAAATTGGAGTTTTGCTGAAATGAAGCATGCAGGATGAGGCCCATGATTATTTCCAGAATGAACAATGACAATGCCACAAACATTAATTATGATATCTTTAAGGCTTATTACAAGGCAAGCAGAAATAGATGAAAACCTATAAAATAAACAAAACTAAACTAAAAAGAGGACCAAACTTAATGCTGTTATAACTTCATTTGATTTACACTAGCCTATACCAAGGTTCACTTTGATCCAAAGATTCTGTTTCCATATAAATGACTCTATAAGTGAAGAACAAGGATGAAAAATGCCTAGCAGATTTTGTGTTTGATTCAGTTTTAACAGAAGCTAAGTTATTGCTAAACAGTGTGGTTTTTTTTTTTTTAAGAAGTTGCATGAAACTTCAAGAGGTCTTTGAAGCAGCAATGTTTATAGAATTAAACATTGTGACCCCTTGGGGGTCTCCTGCTGAAAAATGCAGAGGTGTTTTTAAGAAATGCTAAGGCAAAACAAAAATGTTTGGTTTTGAAGTGGCAATTCATAATCCAAAAGAAATCTACCATACCATTCATTTAAAAATGTTTACGCCACATAATTTAGCATTTTTAAGCAACACAGCAGGTTTCTTTAGAAAATCAGTTAAATAGAAGAAATATTGGCTTGTGTCACTTATCTCATCATTTTCAACAGGTAAAATTAAATAGTGAGGCACTATAGGTTTCATCCAAAGCCCACTAAAGTCAGTGGGAGTTTTTCCATTTACTACAATAGGTTTTGGATCAGATGCACAATTACCTAGTTAAAAAGTAGCTTCCTTTGGTAGATAGTGATAGAATTGGCAGAGTGATATCTGCAGTTATTTCTACTATCAACGACAAAATGTGCATGCTAATAGAGTGAGCAAACTGACCTGTAATTTGCTCATTTTACTGTTGTGTCCGAATATATTTCTAATAGGTTTGATTGACCTCTGATTGTACTGATCACTGTAAAGAACCCAGAAGAGGCCCTGAGACTTGCCCCAATGAGCTAACCTGTACAGATGCTGAATTTTATTTCTAAATGTGGGGTCTAAGGAGTCAGGACCTACTTTACAACATTGTGAATAAGCTGTTTTCAGACAGAATAAATGTCTCACCGCCACAGAATCATGCACCTTAAGTAGTGCGTAAAGAATGCATTGTGCCAGACAAATTCCATTGTTTTTTAATTAGATTTTGAAAATCAGTGGCTGGAAAGAATGCATTAGATATAAGGGGTTATGTTCATCCAGGCCATGGTTTCCTCACTGGGAAGGGTGACCCTTGACTGGTGTAACTTGGTGTAGCACCATTGGTTTTGATGGAACCATGCCAATTTATACAAACTAAAAATCTGACTTATTGAGAGCAAAATCTGAATGGATTGTTTAGAGGAGAGGTGATAACAAATTACAAGGATTTGTAGTGTGCTAATTCAGAGGAGGAAGAATGATTATTTAAGATGGTATCAGAGTGTGTAACTCTTGCAAATGTGGCTCCAAAGGACTTTAAAACTGTTAGACAGAATCAGGAGCACCACAGCTGGGAAGAGAACCCATGAGTCATAATTCCAGTCCTCTTCCCTAATCATTAGAAAATCCATTCCCCTTAGAAACCACACTCCCACAAGAAAAGGGAAATTTCTCACTTCAATCACCCTTTGCAGTTTTGCTGAGAGGGAAAAGACAATGGCCTTTGAGTGCCATTTTGGAGTTTATGATTAAATGCATACGAGATTTGAAAGCCCTGTTCTTTAGAGCTGAAAAACATCTTTTTTTAGACTATATGTTTATTACCTTGATAAACAGTAAAATGCTGCCACAGCAATTACCTTGATTATAAAGGGTCTGTAGACAGATACTTCCTGTGTTCATTTCCTACCCTGATAGCTCGCCAAATCAGGGAGTACCAATACAGGAAATGCTTTCAATAGGAACTTCCTAGCTGCTAATAGCTAATTAATTAAAAGGAACTACCTATTTAGTGTTCGATATAAAGGTAATTCTCTATCTGTCACTATATCAGCTTAAACCACAGTGCACCAAATTTGCTTATATAAAGACCAGGGATCAGCAGTATTACATTCAGCTATGAATTTTGTGTCATTGCATTGGTGAGTCTTTAAGATATGTTATGTTTGTAAAGTAGTTTGGGATTCTTTGAGATAAAAATCCTGTGTGCTGTGGTAGAAGTAATACCAAGACTGGGTTTCATTCTGTTTCATAACTCCATGGCTAAGAGATCTTGAATCTTTAAAAACATATGGACAAAGTTCTTGAAAGTATATTGTCAGAACAATTTTTGATTTGCAAAAAGATGGACTAGAAAAGTCTTTTCCTTCCTTGAGGTATATGCTTCTGTGTATTCATTTCTTACGCAAACATTTATTGATTATGCATTAGCCAAAGGCTTCCCCTGTAGATGTGTGAATGGGAAGAGGAGCAATCACATGGAATGCCTACTGAAGAACAGGAAATCTATGCATGGGGATGTCTGCGATGGTGGCAGGTCCGATAGACTGAATCAAGAACTGAGAAGACTTGAAAGGGATACTCCATACATTCTCTAATTAGACTCATAGACTATAAGGTCAGAAGAGATTGTTATGATCACCTACTCTGATGTCCTGCACAATGCCAGCCACAGAATTTCACCCACCTGTTCCTGTAATAGACCCTTAACCTATGACTGAGTTACTGAGGTTCTCAAATAATGATTTAAAAACTTCAGGGTACAGAGGATGCACCCGATTAACACATTTAAGCATGGCCAACACAGGCTTCCTCAATATGTAGGTTATGGCACATTCCAGATATATTACTGAGTCATAGGTGGTGCTTGTAATCTGCTATGCAAAGTACACGCATTTGAACTAACTGAAATAGAAATTTTGCCATTTTGAGCAGACATATAAGACAACAACTAACTTGCAAGTCTGGACTTTAGGTATGTAAAGAGAAATATGGATCAATGGATAGAGAAAGGCATTAAAGCTCAAATGGCAATAGTAATATATAGGTAACTAGTTTAGACACATGAATAGAAAGGACAAATCTCTTAGAAATCCAAAATGATATCCCAGCCATATTGAAAACAATAGGAGTTTGGCCATGAATTTCAACAGGGTCAAGATTTCACCCCAGTTGTTCATGGTGTTGGGATTTAGAACCAGCTCCCCCTGTCTTTGAACCAGATTCTGATAATTGTTCTGAAAGTAATTCCTTTATTTCCAAGGAATTATTCCAGTTTACTGCTAGTATAACTGAGCTCAGTATTTTAGTCTTTGCCCACAACATAAAGCACTGCTAAACTGCTGGCTTTCCTCTATATCACACACACAGTGGCTGTGTCTTGGAAAAGAGACCCCAATTCTGTTACCCCTAAGATATTAACATGAAAGATGAACATCATTTTCAGAAGGACAGTTCTTTAAACTGATGGCATTTTAACTAGAGGTCTTAGAGTTAGACTTATAGAATCCTTCAAATGTAATACTAACAGAATGGTTAGAGCACATGTTATTTGGCTGAAGAAAGCCATTGTGCACTGAGCGTTAATCTCCAACCTGCTTAATTTGGTAGCGTACCTACGGTTCCACCAGCACAAAGTGCAAGAAACTCTACATTGTTCATAAATGTGGGCCTTGAGGAGCACAATGCTGGTGCAATGGCACAGTCCATCCCTTCTAGTACTTTTAAACTAAAAGGGATTTAACATAAGTGAGCTAACTCTTGCCAACTTGCAAAGATATTTGTTATTGTTAATCTTTGGCATACTCACACTAACTCCCCTGATAACTCATGTATAGGATATTCCCTAGACAGAATAGCCACTGCAAGAGGTCAGAATGATTTCTTTCTTTCTTTCTTTCTTTCTTTCTTTCTTTCTTTCTTTCTTTCTTTCTTTCTTTTCTTTCTGTGAGTAACTAGACTGGTCACCTAATGCAAAGGTCAGAGATGTGGTTTATACTATATACATATTCTCATTGCATTTCATAATTTTTCCTGAGATTTTGAATCAGGGCGCTGTTGCACATATGGTTCTCATGGAATAAAAAATCTAATTGTTTAGTCTACATAGAAGGAAAGAAAGAAAGAAAAGGGGATCCTGTGCCTTTAATGTTGTTTATAACGGTTGGACAGAGCTTGTCAGGTGAAGGTTAATTACTCTCCAGTTAAAGCAGTTCTTTGCACAGATGGGTTATCAGGGCTGAACACTCGTTACAAGATTAATCTCATTTCCGACAAGACTTCCCTTTCCTTCAACTGATTTTTGCTCAGCCATTGGACCTGTCATCAGCCGTTAAAAGAAGGGTGGATTACCTCTGGGATATTAATGCTTGTGTGCAGCGAAACAATACAAAGTGTGTGTCATATCGGCAGGGAACATCTTTAGGAGACAGCATATTTTAGGGCCATTATGAAGGTCAAGATTCATAAACAACTGAAACAATCAGGAGTATTTTAATTGATGCTCTTAATGAACACAAACACAAGCTGATTCATCCAGAGGCACTTTTTGCATGTCAGCCCTTTTCTAATACATTTTTTTTAAGTTCCCAAACTGTATTTCTTTGCTGACATTTTGAATGAACAATCTGGTATTTCTGGGATGTGTATAGTCTTTGTTCTATAAAGATTAGTACTCTTTAAAGATAGTTCAAAATAAGCTTAATCAGTTCTTCTTTAAGGAAGCATGAAAAGTTTGAGTAATTCAATCAATATTTGTTTAAGCAAGAGGCAGTGTGGTACGGTGGTGAAACAAAGGAACTCAAAAGCAGAAATTCTGGGAATCTGTTTCTGACTCTGCCTACCAAACTCATTGAATCAGATTTTCTATTTTCTCATGCTGGTGTAAATCAGAATTAAATCCACTGATGTGAAAGGGGCTACTACAGCGGTGTCAAATGGCTGTAAGAAGAGAATAAAGCTCATAACATGGTCTTGGACATGTAACAAAATCTCTGTTTTACAGAGCCTTGTAATGGTGTTGGAAACCAAGTGAGGTTCTGAGCAGCTAGACAGAGTGAGTGAGTTCACAGGAGGCACCAGTCTAAACAAAGAACTCTCTTTGGAATTTTAGGGTTATTTCAGGAGTTGTGATACATCCAAAATAACACGACTTGGCGAAGTCTCTGGTTGCTGATTTTCTTCCATATGACTTTACAGTTGGTAAATTCCAAAACAAAAAACAAATATTCAGACAACAAACAAGGTAGTTTTTATGTTTCCTCAGAGCTTCCTGTCCTGGCTGCAGCTAAGCAAAATCCCTCTGTTTAAGGTGCTGAACCTTTCCACTGACTTTGGTTGACTTTGGATCAGGCTCATGGTCACTTCATGCTGTAGATACAGCCCAAAAAAAGAGCTCTGAAGAGGGTGAAAGGTAGAAACCTTTGAGTGCATGGCCATTAGCGTTCAGCTGTAGCAAAGCATTAAGGACATACTCAATTTAAAACATATTATGGAACTAGTAAGACAAAACAGTGCTTGTACACTTTAAGTACAGTGGTATCTATAATATGTTTGAAGAAGATAGTGGAGTGGGAGCTAGTGTACAAGAGGTTGCAAAATGGTAGTGAAATATGAAAATAGTGTGGTTTCCTAACTGGAGTGGAAATACGGAGTGGGAAGGATTGGTCTTTCATCTGTGTCTGGTAGGTAAGAAACAAGATATTTTACTATAATTGACTCATTCCTAGAAGGTAATGCTCCTCTGCAGTGAGGATATGATGCACAGTGTATTGGGAAAGCTTGTGAGAAATATTTTTTGCTTTTAAACAAATTAAACAAAATCAGAATTTTCTTCACAAAAAATTCTATTTTGTTGAAAATTCATTTTTCATCCAGGAAGGGTTCAAAGGTTGTTTTTAATCACCTGTACTAACCAAGTAAAGAATGGGTTATTAAAGAGGGAGCCAATGACTCACAGAGATATAGCTAAAAAGGCACATGTGATTGTATAGTTGTTTTTGGTATAAAGATGGCGTTAAGGTCATTCATGAACAATTAACCCTGAATTTCCAGAATTTCAAACCTTTTTTTTTTTTTTTTTTTTTACAAATTTAACCTTTATTTAGGATCTCTAGACTTAAAAGCATTGATTTTTTTTCTGCAAGGCTGAAATTAAAGACTGGCCTGCATTTTACTCTGCAGAAGTCTTGATCCAGATACAAATTGTACAGTTTGGGCTCATCTCAGATTCTATTAAGGTCAGAACTGTGCACTCATGGTGATTAAGATGTAATTAAAACATTGGCCAATATTTTCATAAGTAAGAGACTAAGGTTAGGTTCTTAGATCTGTATTTAGGCACCTTATTAAGCAGCCTGATTTTCAAAAGTACCAACAACTCCCACTGACACCTTTGTGTTTACTCTGATGCAGGATGTAAAGATTTTCTTGATATGTTCATATACAATTCACAAGTGTTAACAGGGCAACTCTCAGCCATTTCCCCTCAATGTCAGTAACACAGTGTATTAAAAAAAAAAAAAATGAAAAAAAGAAAGGAGTCCTGTAGCACTTGAAAATCCCACTTCATCAGATGCTTTGAAGATGGGGGAATTTACAGAATGAGATGAAAATAAATGTCATTTATTTTCATCCCATTCTGTAAGTTCCCCCATCTTCAAAGCGTCTGACGAAGTGGGATTTTCTCCCACAAAAGCTCATGTGACAAATAAATCTGTTAGTCTTTAAGTGCCGCAGGACTCCTTGCTTTTTTTGCTGGACGAGACTAACACTACAGCCCCTTTGGAACAGTGTATTTAGCAATATATATTCCAGACGCAGACTCAAAAGCATCAATCTTTTTTCCTTTCATTTTTATTTCAATAACATAAATCTTCTGTAGGCAATGAAAGAATGAAATAAAAAGGTAAAGCACAATTAGAAAGAAAGAATGAATGAAGTGCAGGGTAGCTGTGCTTAGTCACCCCCTTACCACCCTCTCATCTCTGTTCAGATGCACATCCATCTCCTTTTTCTTCCCATCTTGACCACTGGTTAAAAACCTGCCAAAAAAAAGGTGGTTCTCCTTTCATAGCATAGTGGTTTGTGCATTTTACTATGTAAAGTATAGTGGAAAGCTGTAGTTCCATAAATTGAGGCAGGACCAGCAGTAAGCTCTAAATTCTGACCCTAAATTGCTGGTAGGTAGGCTAGAGATTGGGCAGATAGAGACCCTTGCTCTTTGAATATATTTTTATAGATATTAAATACCTTTTAAAGTATAGTACTATCTATAGCATTATATTCAAATCAAAGACCTTTAATTTTTCAGCTGCATGAGTTCTTCTTCCATAATGGTGCCTAGGTCCTTTTCCATTTACCTAGATTATACATCATGGCAACTGCCACATTCACTTAACTTTTTAAAAAGCATTCATCACATACAATGAGTACAGTATGAGAGTATATACCATAGTGACTATGGCACAGTCAGTTCCATTCAAAGTAACTTTGCTTTTTTGGGCTGTGTCTTCACAATGTTGTTTTCAGGCCAGCTTCATTTGTCTTCAGTTTTCATTTCACGGCCTCATGGTTGTGGAAGAGAGCTTACATATTTGACTCAAGTGCAACCAAAAGGCCTACAAGCTGAGAGCAGTTAAAAAGAACTATAAATAATATTGTTTTAAATCTCATGATTTATAAATCAATGTCATGATTTTTGGAGACCTGACTCATTATTTTTAATGCTTCTGGTTGGTGATACTAAATTCAAACCAGTTCTGTTGGCCAGCACAAGATCTCTATACCATTTAAATTCCATGTACTCCCAGTTTAAAGGTCTTATATGGAATGTAGGCATTGTTTGGACCTTGTACTGTTCCTCTATAGAGAGAGAAATTTTCACACCAAAAGAATTGTAAGGTAGGGCCCAATCCTGAAATTTTGTCACAGGCCTAACTCCCATTATCTTGGGACTGCAGAATGATGTCTATAATAAGTAAGAGTAAGAGCCAAGTAAGTTTTCTGCTCATGATTTCAGTTAGGAAACTGAAATTCAGACTGCATCATCGCCATATTGAACATTGCTGTTGGATGGTCACTACTAAAAGCTTAAAATATCTGAAAAGAAGTAGAGCTGGCAGATGTTCCAAGCTATTGTGAGAAACCTGTCTTCTTTACAGCACGTAATAGATGCTTCAGATATTTTACTTGGCTTAGAATCTGCTTAGTGTTTATAAAGTTAGAGGTTAAAAATAAATCTGTTCTATATATTTCAATGGCCATTTTCTTTCCAGAAACTTTGAGCTGATATTTCTCGGGATGGGAAGCTTATAAACAGTTTCTGACAATCTAGAGGAGTTGAGTGAATTCACCTTAAAAACGTTTGTTTGGAATGGTGGGGCTCTGGGAGTGGTGTTGTGTGAGCCTGAAATGATGTTTTCCCCCTGACTGTGTTATTAATCATTTCCACAATTAAGATGGAGAACTTTGAAAGAGTTTCAATAGATACTATATGTAGAAGCATGCAGTAAAAAGGATTTGACAATGGTCTGTATCGAAGTTTCATAGCTAACTTAGAGTGCAATGGAATGGATGACTTAAAATAATGTGACTGATGGAGAACTGACTCACTATTGACAGTCCTAATTGTTCAAACATCATGATTCAGAAAATAATTAAACTAGCTTAATCGTGAGATTTTAATAGTATGTTGCATTCTTTTAATTGTCCAACTTTTTAAGCTCAAAAAACAAAAAAGAAAAGAAAAGAAAAAACTTGTATTTTCAAGCTTTGCTCTGCAACCACAAGGACCAGAAATACTCTATTTTGGACTGAAAGTTTAGATACTCGTGTATTCAGCTGACACTAGAAATATAGGCTTTAAGAAAAACACCATATGTTGTAAGACTCATAAAACCATGACAGTTCGCAACACTGGTTTAGTGTCTACAACAGGAATTAAAGAATAGCCATGTGTGGAAACTTAACAAGTTGGAAGTCAGGGTTCCTATGAATTAGCCCTTTAAGACCTTTGCTAAGAATAGAATAGGGTATAGCAAATAAGATTTGGATGACATTGAAAATGAAATGTCCAAGTTTGCAGATGACTTGAAAACTGGAGACTGTTGGAAAAAAAAACATAACTTGTTTAAAAATGATTTTCAAAAGATTGCTCAGGCATCTGGGAGCGATCGTTGATTAATGCAGTACAGTGGTGCTAAATATGGAGCAGTTATTCAGGGACCAAAGAATCTAGCAAGGGAATTTTTGGAAGAAGTAGTGAATCATGAACATGTTGAAGGGGAAAAGAATTTGGAAGGTTTTGCAGAAGAATTACTTTAGATTATCACTCTAGCATATAGCAGACATTTTTAAAAAAAGGCAAAAAAGACTGTATAGTCTGAATGCTGAATTCTCATTTACACTAAAATGAGTAACTATTATAATTTCACCCATTTTAAGGACTGTTTATGTTGCCAGACTGGTGTAATGGGGCTGTAGTGTATATGGGAATCAAGCCCTATATATTGATAGACGCAAAGAAAATAAAGGGCTAGATTTTCAGCTTGACAAGCAAATAAGAGCCACACAACTTGTACTTGTGATTCACGATTATCAGTGTAGACAAGGCAAACTCATGAGCAAACCAATTGTCAGGCCTCTCACTAGTAACTTGTGATTGTACTTGTGAGTGCTGCTGGTTAGACCAGGAGCCTCCATTTTAAAAAGATCTGTCTCATACAGTAAGTCTTACTGTACCACTTAATCATAATCCACCACTCCCTCTTGATCCCCTGGCCTGTACGGGAAGGTTGCAGTTATGGCTGTCTCCTTCCAGTGACACCCTACCCACATTGGGGTGTCTTGAGCCCCAGCAAACAAACAGAAGAAATAGTCTTGGTATCTCTGGGAGTATGGGATTTGCAGCTGTGCACAGGAGCACATAGGGGTTTTTTTGTACCCACCCTTACCCAGCTGCAGAGCAGTCAGGCACACAATCTGGTCTAATATCTCAGAGTCATGTTTTCAAAGTCTTCTTCACAATGTAGTACTTAAACCTAATATATGGTAAATGTATCTGTCTGAGTGTCAGTTACATATTGTTATTCTCTGGTGTGGTGTCTGACAGATTATTTTAATCACTACAAAACACATAAGAATTTCACAGATATTAATGCATGCTCTGTCCCCTACACACACCATCTCAGTTCAGCTTTTATATTAGGCTGATCATTTAATAAAAGCACCAGTGCAGCAGAGGTTCACATACCATGACGCGTACATTTCTTATTAGTGCTATTTTAGTAGGGACAGTCCTACAAATTCCTGGTCTGTCTGAAGACTAGAAGAAATCTGAACAGAAGAATTTATTTCACAAGTTATTTGTATTTTTCTCATGCTTGATCTTCTGTAGAAATGCAGTGTGGAAATTAAAACTGTATGAAACCTATTTTAGTCTATTATTCAACACTTCTCTGTTAAATACCAGTGGTGATGCCATCACTTTTTGGAGCGAAGGGAGAGTCAGTGAAGAAGCCTGTGAACTTATGTACCTTTAGGGAGAAAAAGAGGAAGATGATTAGGGTTTTCAAGCTTCCTTTCTGCATGCTAAATTTTTGCAGTACTGATCAATAAATTCTGACATAACTCTTCCTCTCTTTGGCGTTCTCTGGATATCTCTAGTGCACCAGAACCTGCTTAGAGATTACCTTGACTCTCATTTATTTGTAAAGTCCCTTCTGATCTCCTTTCTTCATTCTCCAGATCTTTTTAATAATCCTTTTTCCTACTGGGCCTTTCCAGTTTCACAAACTTCAACTGATGCTCTACTCATCTTCTGGGCCCACCAGATTACTCTTATCTCTTCTAGGACTTGATTGCACCACCTCTTCCTACGGTCTCACCCGAATTACTCAAACTCTCTCTCTGTTCACCTCTTTCCTTAGCTGCTCTCTGCCTCTGCAATTTCTCTCTCCCTTTAGCTTCTCTGGGGCCCTAAAAATCTCCTTCTGTAGGACAATACTGGTCTTATACAACCAGTCTCTCTAGCTCACTACTACCACACCACTCTGACAGAGACACAATAAAAGAAGTTACTTAGCTTTGTAACTCTAGAGCTAGATGACATGTTTTTAGAGGAACTGGCCTGCTAAACTAGATCTTCCCCTGAGCAGTGGGAATGCCAAAAGTAAAATAGATCAAACACCCCAAACCATTTGTCAGTATTTTAACCCATTAACCTGTTACTTATTAATTGCCTGTTGAGCTTTATTTATTTTTGTTTAGAGATGAATTCAAATAACTGCTGGTAAGTTAATTTGGGTAGCAACATGGAACATTTTGCATTGTAATTGTTAGGCTGAGTAACCCAAGAGAGGCAGATAGATAATTTTTTTAATTCATGAGTCAAAACAGGTTCTGTATATACAGGTTTTGTTGACTAGTAGTTAGAGCAAAGGACTAGATATCATGATTTCTGGGATATAGCCACAGATTTAACAGAGATTCACTAACTGTGAGCATGTCACCAAGTTCTGAATTTTCAGTTGGCCACTGATTCTGAGCGCTCAACCTGAGAAATCTACAGCCTAATTTTCAGAGGTGCTGAGCATACACAGCTAATATTGAAGTCAATGTAGGCATTAACTTCTCTATATTTTACCTCATCTGTAAAAATGGGCATAACAATATTCAGGGCTGTCTCTAGGGGGTAGGCAGGGCCCATGACAAATCGGCCCATTCTATGACCCATTATTTAACTTTGAAAAACTTGCTCCACACCCAGCCCTGTGCTGCCCCCCCAGGTCCCCACTTCCAGCCTCATGCTGCCGCCTCCTCAACCTGTGCCACCTCCCTGGCCTCATATTAGCCTCAGTCTCTCTCCCCCCAGGCCTGAACTGACCCTCATGCTGGTGTTGCCTTCCCAGCCCAATCCTGGCCTCACTCCACAGTTTGGGCCTGACCCTGCCCTCTCATTGCCTCCCTGGTGGGACCAACCAAACCGTGGGGCCTGGAACAGTCACCCCAACATGCTAGCCCTAGCGACGGGTCTGGTAATACTCAGCTACTGGTACTTCACAGACTATCATGAAGTTTAATTAACTGTTTAAGGCAGGGGTCTGCAGCGTGTAGCCCCATGTGTCCCTTTGGCTGCTCCCTTGTGACTTTTGGCTCTGCCCCCCCTCCACCACCAATGAGGACCCTGCAGGGGGTCTGCTCCTCATTCTGGGCTACCCTACCACCACCAGGGTACCCTGCAGCAGGCAGCCTGGCCCAGCTCCCCCCTTCCCTCCAGTAGGTTACACTAATTGTGGCTCTCAAAACACATGGTTATTGAAGGAATTTTTTAAAATGGCTCTTCTTATCTATTGGGTTGTTGACCCTGGGTTTAAGGACATTGAGAAACATGTGAATATGAAGGATTAGCTGCTATTCATGAGAGTAGTCCCACTGATATCAATACAAATAGTCTCACAAGTAAGTTTTAGAGTAAAATGAAAAACTTTATAACTACAAAGTTTGGAGGTCAGGAATATGGTTTTCTTTGCACAATTTGATTTCAGGGCTAACATGATCAGAACACCTCACATTAGTGATGTCATGAATTGTAGCAGGAGAAGTGAAGAACCCTGAATTCTGGACTTCAAATATGTAAATAAGGACTTCATTTTCAAATAATTTATTTTATAATGTTTGTATTTGTGTAGGTAAGTTTTTTCTGATAACATTTAATACATGAAACATGCAAAATAGTTTGTAAGAGAAAGTAAAAACACAGCAAGGCATGACAGAAATTAAGTCAAATCAGTGTATCTCAACCAGCAGTATACGTACACCTGGATGTACACAGAGATCTTTCAGCAGGTGAATTAGATATTTGCCTAGTTTTCCAAGAGGCGACATAAAAAGTACTAGTGTACTCAGTACAAACTAAAATATCATACAGACACTTTCTTGTTTGTACTGTTCTATATACTCTACACTGAAATGTAAGTAAAATATTTATATTCCAATTGATTTATTTCAAGAATTATGGTAAAAATGAAACAGTAAGCATTTTTTCAGTAGCAGTGTGCTCTGACACTTTTGCATTTTTATGTCTGATTTGTAGGCAAATAGTTCTTAAGGGAGATGAAAATTGGGGCTATGTAAGACCAATCAGGCTGCTGAAAGGCATACGGTTGTCTGGAAAGGTTGAGAGCCACTGATGTGAACAGATATGCATGACACCAAAATTTTAACATTGTAATTAGGGTGGAGCCACAGCAACACATAGCTAAGGACAGATTCTTTTTTTCCTCAACTAACCAACAAAAAGAGTTGCACTCCTATCTCCAGCAACTTTCAATTGACCTTTGCCTGATGTTTTCGAGGAAAGTAGCAGGTCCATAATGTACCTTGTTTGTGTTGCAGTGCTCTGTGTGAGGAAGCAAAAAAAATCCTTGTGAATCCAGAGTGATCAGTTGTCTCTGAGACGCATTAGATCAGATTTCTCTGTCTTACAAAATAACTTAGTTTTAATTCACTACTTTTTATTCCAGGCTCACAGTAGGTGGTTTGGGTCAAAAGCTTCAGGTGACTTTCAGATATTTAAAAGACATCCAGAGCAATCCTGTCTCACCAAGGTTGATGTGCATTTTGCCATTGACTTTAACAGAAGCAGGATTGGCCTGAAATCTTTTACATTTAAACATCTGCACATTAACTCCTTTTGCCCTGGTTATAAATATCAGTTGAAATCACCAGCAATTACTTTATCACCAAATGCACTACAGTATATCTATAACAGATTCTTAATACAAATTTGGGTACTTGATGCTAGGCATCTAAATTAATATTTGGCACATATAATTGGTGTCTTCACTGCAAATTTGTTAAGCATGCACAGATACCTATGACCCACTCATATGGACATGTTCTAAGTGAATTGCTTACTGTATGGTGACAAGTCCTGTTAAACCTTTACTCTGTCCAATTTCAACTGTTAGGTTGTGATGGGAAAGAAATGTGGTTAAAAAAAAAATCCAGCTTCCACTAACCAATCACGTCTGGTTTGCTTTAATTGTTGATTGGTTCATTACTTTCTAAAAAGTCAAATGAGCAGTTGCACTAAAACATAGGAATTCTTGCAGATGAGATGTTAGAAACATCTCAAATGTAATAGCTACGCTGTGTGGGAAATTCACTTCAGGAAGTTCAGGCCATGATACTGCCACCTGTACTTTATTGCAACGGCTGCCAGGGGAGGGGAGTATGGGGATTCCATAGCAACTGTGTTAGAAAGAGCGACTGCCAATGGCATGGGTTGAATTAAGGTATCACCTAGCCGCTCTAGCCAGACGGACTCTCCCCATCCTGCTACAAATAGCATCAGCCATTTTTAAGGTGTTGGTGGACAGCTACAGGCTGCCCAGAAAGGAAGAGGTATCTCCCCTTTGTCCTGCTATGTGGCTTTTGGGGAGAAAAATGCAGAGAGGAACAAAACTGTCAGTAGGAGCAGCTGGAGATGTAGCCAAAGCAGAGACCTTCAGACATTCAGATGCAGAGACGTTTCTGCAGTCTTGAGTGGACTTTTTCTACCCTATACTGACTGACTGACTTCCAACTCTTCCCCTCCTTCACAGGTTACGTCTAGACTAATTCAATAGTTAAGGAGAGCTTGTGTCAGCTGAGTTAAGTTTGGAGGGCTCAGGCTAGAGGTGGTTTAATTGTGTGGGTAAATGTTCAGGCTCAACTTGGATCCTAGGCTTTCATATCCCAAAAGGGGAGAGGGTCTCTGTCTGACATTGAACATCTGTACAACAATGTTTAGCCTCCACAGTAACCCAGAGAACCTGAGTCAACTGACCCTGGCCAGCTGTGGCCATGCAGGAAATCTCTTATTCCAATCTAGACACACGCATAGTCTCTTCACCTCAGCTTTTGTCTACAGCTAATGGTCTTAGCTCTTATCCCGTGCCTTGTCTCCCTCAGCCCTTTCCCTTCAATGGCCTCTTTCCCTTCCTTTTTCTTTAGACTTAGCCAGTCTCCTCCTAACTAAAGCTATTTAAAAAAAATTAAGACCAATATGGCATTAGCTGCCATCACATTGTTCTCTCTGCTTGTGTGTTAGATTCTTCCCTCCTCCACTTCCTGTGCCTATTTTGTCTATTTAAATTGTCAGCTTTTGGGGGCAAGGACTGTTTGTTACTTTGCGTTTGTACAGTGCTTATTGTGGTGGGTCCCCATTCTTGGTTGGTGCCCTAGACACTGTCACAATACACATGATTAATAATACAAGGTGGATGAAAACTGCTTTCTTGATGCAATACCCATGCTTTTGGAAAGTCTACAGCAGGAAGTCAGTATACACCCTGAGTGAATGCTTCCCTGTGTTCCCAAATTTTATTCCCAAAAGTGTACATATTTCACACTCACATCAAACTAGCATTAATTCATGGTATTATTTTTGACAATAGGTTTTCATTACAGATTACTATGAAATCTCTGTGTTACACCTTTTATATAGAAAACAAATATCAACCACATTTCTTAACTGAAAGAACAGAATGGGCTCACATTCATCATTTCAGATTGTGCAGATTAATTAATAGGGTAAATGTTTTATAGTTGCTAACAGAGGTGATGCTTATCCATTGGACCCCTAAGCAGGAATTTTTTGGGATCTCACATGCACTACACATTCCAAAAAAGCAGATAGGAAGTTCTCTCGAGCTGCTTGGGGCCCTAAGAAACTAGTCTGCTTATACCTAATGCTGGCACTGTTTGCCAAGTTTGTTCTAAAAATGGCGCTTTCTGACTTGCAACACTGTAATCTGGGTAGGGCACCTAAAACACTTTTCTCATTTAGTTCTGTTCCTTGTTTTCTGTTTTTATGTCCTTAACAACCCAGATATGGAAACAGGAGTTAGAAACAGCACTGAGGTTTGTCACTGGATTTTATCAGATGTGTCTCTGTGAGCTATGTGCAGAATACCTGCAAGAGCTCAGGGTGTAGGAATGGGAGCTATGCATGGATTTTCCTGATTTCAAAAGGTCTCATCAACTTCAAAGATTTCACAGATCAGACAAGAAATATTTTTTTTACATATTCTGTTTTATTCTTCTTATAGAATGATGTGTGTCATTTGCTATGCTTTGTTAGTACCTTTTATTTTTGCTGGAAACATAAACTGCACAATTCATTACTGAAGCAAAGTAAATCACATGTTTTCCACATTGTAGAAAATAATACAACCGTTTCTGGCTCTTGGACATATAAAGGTGTTCCTGGAACCTTAAAACCAAGGTACAAATCAGTTAGGCTTTTGGATGATTTTGAAACCTCAGATCCTTTGAAATAGTTGGCAATACGCTTATTGCATATTTGCAGTTACACAACTCTTCCTCTGTGTGACTTTAGAAGTTCCTCCTTCCTTTTTTCTTCAAGTCCCTTGGCAGTACCAAAACAGCAGGTTTTTTTGTTTTTATTTCCCCCTCTCTCTTCTTGGTATAGTGCATTGTTCTGTGGAAATGGGTTGTTTTGAGTTCACACTTTGTTTTCCTACTGTTTTTCTGGGAAGTTGGATATGGCACAAAAGATATGGGAACAGCATGTAGGAAATGAGCTTGTTTGGGGAAACAGTAAATGCAACTGTTTACATTCTTGCCAGATGTATGTTTTAATGTATAACATACAATGCATACTTTTTTCTGTGGCATTTATAAAAACAATTGGAGATAAACAAATCAGAGTATTTTCTTCTGACGTTATCTTAAGCTTGTATGAATACTGCTTAATGAGTTTTACTACATTTCTAATGTCTCTAGTGTGCTCTGAGTTGGGGGAACACTTTTAATGTTTTCTACTCTCATATCTAAATGCTCTGGGTTCGGTATCATCCTCATTCTGCATCTGAACTCAGTCACTGATGTCAGCCTGAAAAATATGTGTACTTTAATGTTGGCTGCAGAGGTTAGTGCAGTGGTAATACATTCTGAAGTAGAGCTGTAGAGAATTGTTTTAATTGAACATAATTGTATCAAGCATCAGAAGCTCGATGAATCTATGTTAGTCTTAATCTGCAATGGATACAAACATGCATAACTTGCTAAGGTTAATTCATATCCATTTTCATGCAGTGATCATCTACATGTTCATTTTCTTTCTTGGTACATGTATTTTACAGTGTATTACAAGTCATTTAGTCATATGTTTAATAGTTGATCTGACACAATAATAGTTTTTAGATAACTCTATAATTTTACTCTGCCTGCATTTTTAAAATTTGTTTGTTTTGGACTTAGGCCCTAATTCAACAAAGCACTGCTTAAATTTAAACACATGCCAAGCCGTCTTCAACAAAATGTACCATTTACTTAACTTCATACATGTGCTAAAGTTCCATTCAGACTGAATTGTGTTCTTGGGTGAATTGGGGCTTTAATTTAATAGCACTGAACATGATGTTCATTTATTTGGAGCAAAAGCAAAATTAAAATGTAGTTAAATACAAATCAAGATAATGAGTACAAACTACTGTGGGCATGCTAGGCTGTACACTATAAGGGCCATCATCACAGGAAGTCACATTGCACATATGCAGTGAACACACTTGAAAAAATCATTCTGGTTTTAAGAATGCTTCAGGACAGTTTCTACACTTCCCTTTGCAGGTGATGTGTGTGATTTCCCCATTGCTGTCTAGGATGATACCTAAATCCCAGCTGTAGCTCTACTGCCATCCACAAGACTCCCACCAAACCCTGTAGGTGTCTAAATTCTCAGAGTTAAAATTCCCTTGGCATCTATGTTCCTGAGCTGGGCAAGCACACTGCTGTTTCCCTCTGAATGTTTGGACATTTATACTGCCTAAGCCACAGAACAATTCATGGGGAAAAGAGACATTTGGCTGCCTAAGTCACACAAGGGTCCCTAATCCAGTAGGCTTACTCAGAGGCCCCCTACCAGATCCAGTCCCCTTCAGCATTTGACCAGATGGAGGTGCCTACTTCAGTCCCCTGGGATGCAGAAGCCCCAGATTCAATCCCTCCTGTCTGCTACAGCAGGAGAAAGGGTTTGAACAGGGGTCTCCCACCACTCTAACTGCTGAGCTATGAGGTGACCTGTTGTGAGGCTTACTCAATCTCTTCTGTTGAACTTGTTCCATAAGAACAGCCATACTGGCTCAGATCAATCCATTTAACTGAGTATGCTTTCTGCTGACAGTGGCCAATGCCAGGTGCTTCAGATGGATTGAACAAACTATGTAATCCTCAAGTGATTCATTCACAGCTTCTGTCATAAATAATGAAAAAGTGAATTGCAGCAAGGGGGATCAGACCCTAAGTCTCCCATCTCTTTGCCCTAACTACTGGACTACAGAATCAATCTCTCTTTCTTTGGCTATGAGGCTGTTTCACTTTGGATAAATACCTAAATGGTCTAAAAGTTATTAGGTGGGCAGCGCCACCTATTTCTCTGGCCATTTTGTGTGGAATGAAGCAGGCATCTACCTCATTCCTGCTTAGGCACCTGAGCTTCCTGACTTCTGAGTGCTTGGTTTCCCTTTGTGGATCGCTAAGCACCCGCCTGCAGCCCAGACGTAGGAATGTATCTCTGAGAGGAGAGAGAGGTTTAGTTCATACTCCTATTATCAGCATCTACCATTGGCTACCTTCGTCAGCTCCCACCTAGCATATTGGGTTTTGCAGATCACGTTCTAGAGCAGGGGTCTCAAACTCAAATGACCACGAGGGCAGCATGAGGACCAGTGCAGGGCTGCATGAGGACTAGTATGTTACCTCAAGGGCCACACCACTGAAACCTTTCCATACAATGATGTTGCAAATATCGGTAATGATAGTGCCATTGTGGGCCACAGGAAATACCTTTAGGGGTTGCATGTGGCCCACAGGCCATGTGTTTGAGACCCCCTGTTCTAGAGTGACTGCCTCTCTCCATTCATTGTATGCACCCATCACAACTTCATGGATCACAGAGTTCTTATGATTTTCTAGTCACCTAAAAGTTGTGTGCCATGATGCTCAATACTGCAGTGTCTAAGTCCCTTTGCAGACCCCACCCATTGTAGACATATAAGTGGTCTTGGGTTACAGGAAAAGAATTGTTAATGTTTTCAGTCCCATGACTTTGAGCACATCTCTGGAATGCCTTAATTGATCAACTTCATTGGAATCTTGAATGAGATAAAAGAAAAAAAATCATACAATGTCTTTGTTTTGAGATTTCCTGGGTAAATTAATTGCCAAACCTACACACAAAGACTTGAACTGTATTCAAATACAAACTATAATTCTAGATTGAGATGGGTAGCTATGATAACATACAATAATTCTACCTGTTGTTCCAACAATACTATGTAGATGGCCAGAAAGAATCGGAGTGCAAGACTAGAATGATGCTTCTTTAATGGTGGTTTAGCTGTTTTGGCCATGAGGCTAAGTTTCACAATATCATTTTGGTCTGATAGCAAGGAAAGTTCTTAGCAAGTGTAGCGTGTGGCCTCAATTCATTTCCTTTTAGGCTGCAGTCCACTTTACAAACCTGCAGTCCATTTTGCCAAACAAAGCTTTGTTTTAAAGAAGACCGAGACAAAAACAGATGTTTGTACATTTTAGCAAAGTGAAATTCTGGCCACACTTTCAGATTGATAATTCCAGCGTTGGAACGGTACAACAGAAGCAGTATGCTGGCACTGATCAGACAGATTAAAAGGAGTTTTTGATCCAAGTACTCTCAGTTCTTTAGTTTTCTTTTTTTTTTTTTTTTTTTTTTTTTTTTGAGTTCACTAAGTTATCAACAAAACTGAGGGGTAAAATAGTTCGATATTTTCCAGATTTATAGCTGAGAATAATATCAGATTGAAAATGAATATAAAAGTCCATTTTAATCACTTACAGAAATAGCCCTACATGCCTCAGTTTTACAGTACTTTATAATATGAAAGTACTAAAATAAACATTCAAAGCTACATATTCTTTCATATTACATAAACAGCGGCACTAGTGAAGAATATAGTTGGGTTCATTTGGGGTACTTTGGCCCTCATGATGAGTTTGTCTGCACCTAACTGTTTGGAGATAAATATTCTGGGTCTGATCAATCATTGTGTTACTCCAGATTTGCAACAGCATAACTATGTTGATTTTAGGCTTTCTGTTTCTTAAAAGAGAGATTTTCAGGCTTGCTAAGTGCCCATCTCTCATTTGGAAGTCAAAAGTACCGCATTCTCATTGGTATGTCCACACGCAGCTTTTAAGTCGAAATAACGCTGGTTATTTCGATTTAAGAAAGTGTAGGTCCACATGACATTTTCTTGAATCAAAATGACAATCTCTGTCATTATGAAACAAGGAAAGTTAGAGCGATTCAACAAAACCTCGTTTTAAATCGCACTGATGCTTAGATCGAAACTGTTATATTGTAATAAAGCTGTGTGGACATGTTATTTTGATTTAACAGTTGTTTTGATTTAACAGTTTTGCCCTTCTCTTTCCCGGGGTGCCTTTCTCTATTTATATATTGGGTGGGGGCATGGCCCTTCTAAGGGCCCATCTTACCACACCTCCCATGGTATCCCTTTCCTACACTGAACTAGCAAGTCCTGTTCCTGGATGTGCTAGTTCGATTCGACTTTGTGGTGTGGACCTGTTAAATTGATTTAGCTTAAATCGATTTAACTGCCTGTGTGTGGATATAGGCATTTTGTCTTTGAAAATCTCCCTTTAATTTTTCTGTTCAGTATCTGAGATCTTTATCTTTAATGTTTCTGTATAGTATCTTTAAAACTATTACAATTTATGGTAATAATATAACACCCATCTCTAATGTACTTTACACTTTTAGTTCTTAGTCCTGAAGTATCATGTAATTAGGTGAACAGATGCCATCTGAATATTCAGCCATTGTCATGACATTTATATTTGGCCAGAACAGCTCAACATTCAGCAATTTATTTTTTTGTATAGGAAACATGTTTATGCTCATCAACACTGGTGCATGAATCCATAAACCTTTCCCTGCTTTAGAGCTTTTATGTACATACTAACATAATAATGAAAACTCTGCATGCTTATGCCAGTCACAAGTTGCGGTATCACTTATTTGAATAGCAAAGTGGCCAGTTAGTACAGGAATCTTAGTTATCTGAGCCATTAAAGATTGGCTACTAGACCTTACTGTTTGTGTAGAAGAAATTAGAATTATCTGTTTTATCATGTGATGCCTGTTCCTCAGATTCTTTAACACAGTCTTGTGCATTCTGAGGCCAGCTCCCAATCAGAGATCTAATGTCATGTCTTGCATCATGATCCTGCCACTTGCTCTGTGTGAGCAGAAAACTGTTGCCTTGGATACCCTATAGAAATCATGCTAAGAGGTCAGTTAGGCTCTGCATGTGCACAGGTGTTCGCCCATACCAAAACAGTTTCAAGATTTGGGGTTTAGTCCTTGAAGCTGAACAAAACTGCTATACACACTGTGTTTTATTAGACTGTTTGTAGTGTATGTTACACATGGCATAAGTGAAATGTTCTTCTGTTTTCATCCTCTAGCTCTTGTTCAGGACCTTAGTTTTTAAAGACATAGTGAGGTGATTTGTGAAACATTGCAATGTGAAATGGAAGATCATTAAGTCAGGCAAAGAAGTATACTTCATCTTTGAAAATGATTGGTCCACAAAGCTCCTTGATGTTGTTATGTTGTCTTGATGCATTGGAGATGGAAGTGATCCAGGAGAGGGTATGAGGTTAGGAGTCAGAAAGACCTACAGTCTAGTACCAGATTCTTGGTAAAGTCACTATACCCCAGTTTCTCCATCTGTAAAATGGATGTAAAAGATATTTATCCTCCTTTTGTAAAGAACTTTTAAATTGGTAGATGAATGCCTGATATCATAAGTGTTATCTCATGGAGAAGATGTTAAGACAAAAGAATGCATAGCAGTGTCTTTTGCAAAAATAGGGTCTACTGATATTTTGGAATTGATACTTTATACAATAAAGTTCCATGATAGTTTGTCCTCAAACTTCATTCATTCCTAGTAATTAGAAAAACAATTGTTTCATTAAAATAAAAAAGAGAGAACTTCTGGTTCAGTCTTTCAACTTTTATCCGCATAATTAGTCCCAGTGAAAACAAGAGAATGATTCTCATGATACGGGGTGCAGGATCAAACCTCACTTACACATTTTTTTTGTCTTAGCTAAATCTGGCCTTAAACTTCATTAATTTGTTCTGATTTAAAATTGGATTTTATTATTATTTACAAGTGGGATTGTAGCAATGTCTCTCCCTTGCTTTCAAAATATCCTTTGTATTTTTCCCAGCAAGAGGTGAAGACACCAGATAGGTGACAGCACCAGGCCTTTACTTGGATTACCACTGACTTCCAACTGCCCATTTCAGATAGGTGGAGGATGTTAACTGAACTGGCAATAAGAGTCTCATGGGTGGAGGTGAGGACAACATCTGTCTTTCCTATCTTGCACTTGCCAAGGCTTTTTTGTTGTTCCTGAACACTCTCATGAATATAATTTGTGGATTTTTAGTCAGATTTAGTGAATCCAAGTCTGAGAGATATACAGGAAAAATACATTCCAGATGTATGCTGCAACTGCTGAAGCAGGTGGCTGTAATTTCAATTGTAACACAGAGCATTGTATATCTGTTGATAATGTTGCTTTTGAGAATGGTCACAACAGAGTTTTAAGAATGGCATGACCTAATAAGCTGTAGCAAAGCTTCAGCATTAATCATTTGACTTTTGTTTCACTTACTGTTGCCTCATGCAGTGAATTCATAGCTTAAAGATTTGGCTGTAAACAAAGCTGTAAGTTTAGGCTGCAGCTGTTTAATCAGACCATTCTCTGTGTGGAGCCCT
This sequence comes from Podocnemis expansa, assembly GCA_007922195.1. Taxonomy (NCBI): domain Eukaryota; kingdom Metazoa; phylum Chordata; order Testudines; family Podocnemididae; genus Podocnemis; species Podocnemis expansa. The sequence goes on along the minus strand of ML682069.1, from coordinate 15,352,336 downwards.
GCTACCCAGAGTACCCCCTACCATAATAGTAGGATTGGTAAAAGGTACTTCGTTGTAGGTAAAATTTGGAAGGCAAAAAAAACCAGACTGCCGTTATTTGCAGCTAAATGCTAAATCTTTTGTCAGTTTGTCATAAATAGAATTTCAGCAATGTGAAACAAGCTTTTTTGGAAAAAAAGAAAACAAAAGTTTTAATATTTAAATTTAAGAGTGGGATGAAAAGGTATTTGATATTTTACAGGTAAAAATTGTGTTTGAGTTCCATATACATACAAACACAATTTTTACCTGTAAAATATCAAATATCTTTTTATCCCACTCTTAAATTTAAGTATTGAAACCTTTGTTTTCTTTCTTTTTTTTTTTAAGTTGCTTTACATATATATAAAATTCACCTTTTTGAAATAATATGGAAGACTCTAGTTCTTTTAACTGGTTTTAAAGAGTCTAAGGCTATGTCTGTGTTGGAGGGCTCAGTTAAGTTGACTGAATAAGGTTGACTTTAAGTCGACCTAACAAAGCCTACTTAAAGACTACGTCCACACTTGAGGGCTCTGTTAAGTCAACTTTATTCAGTCAACTTAACCAAGCCTACAGTATAGATGGCCCAATCTACAACACATTGGGTATGTCTACACTATAAAAGCAAAGTCGACTTAATAAAGTAGACCTTAAGTAGACCTTATTAAGTCAACTTAGTGCGGCTACACTACATTAAGTTAACTTTATAAAGTCGACTTTAAATGAGTGCCCTGGCTTAATTCAACTTTATAAAGTCGATTTAGTGGCCCCATTGCACTAAGTCGACTTTATTAAGTTGACTTAGTAACTCTATATTGCCTTAAATCGACTTTACCTGATGCTAAAGTCGACTTTATTGCCCTGCAACGTAGACAGAGCTTTGTTTAAGTTGACTTAAGGACTCTTAAATCGACTTAAACATAGAGTGTAGACGTACCCATTGTTAATTAATTCAACTTTAATGCTTAAGTCAACTTTAAGGGCTGGAGTTATTAAGTCGACTTAAGCAAGTGCTTAAGTCGACTTAATAAAAGCCCTATGTGGAAATGGCTTTCTTTAAGTTGACTTAGGGTAGGTTAAGTCGACTTAAGGTTCCTGTATAGACATATCCTAATGGGAGCAGGATAGAAATGCAAGAAGTAATGTGGGAGGGAGTGAGAGTAGGTATTGCCGGGTGGGATTAAAAAAAATAGTCCCACACAGGTCTCTACTCCAGTGCCCAATGTCACATGCTAGAAGACCGATCGATGTTCTGTGAGCCATCGTTTACTGATTGTCCACTGGGCTCTCTTGTGGCATCTGTTGCAGTGTAGAAGTGAAATATTCTTTAGCCTGCTTGAGGTAAAGCTATCCTACCCAGTGACTATCCTAAAGCTCTGGAGTAAACTTTTAAAAGAAGAATGTATGTAAAACAACCCAATAAAAGTACTAAGCTGGAATGATGAAGTTCTGAAAGCTTTGCTAAAAATCATCTGAAATGGTTACATTAGTCTGTACTATGTGCTCCTATTGTAGCATAACTTGATCTTTATTTGGCTCATGTTTCTGACCACATTTTATGCAGTGTCTCTTGATTCAGAAGACTGATGTTTAGCCCATTGTAAGTCAGATACTTAGCTAGTTTAACAGATGTAACTCCACTGAAATCAGTTGAGTTATATCACTTTGCAGAAGCTGAGTATGTGCCCCAACGTTTGAAAACATTTTCATTTTGAATCTCGTGTGCCAATTAAGCCTGGGAAAGATAGAGGGTAACTGGAGACAAGTCTCTTATTGCTATCAGGTTCTTGAACATGAAACTTTTTGTGGCAGGGTTTAGAATGTAATATTTTTAGATCCATTTAAACATTCAGGTGAGAGGGGAGAACTGACTCATCAGATGCATCCCATTGTTGTATGTTTTTTTAATTCATATATATCGCTTATGACAATTGCATCTAAGCCATCTATAAATTCTGCCAGGAAACCAGAGAGAGAGCTGGGGAAATGGAGAAAAGAGGCAAACATGGAGTTTCATAATGTGAAATGTAATGACAAATCTCACTTAACATGTGTATTAAGACCTGAAAACTTGAGCTATGGAGGCAAATCTTCAAATGCTGTAAAATCTAAGAGGGAAGGTTAGTACAGTGAAGAGTGGAATAATGGGAAATATTTAGCAGAGCTAGGGAAGAAATTTTTGACGGAACAATTTTCTACTGAAAAATGCTGTTTTACCAAAATGGAAACATTTCTAAAGATCGTGCCAATATTGATGAAACTTTCAATGGGAAAGCATCAAAACAAATCATTACAACTTTTTCATTTTAATAGTGAAAATTTTTCTTTTGAAAGTGAAAAGATTTCATTTTGACTATATTTTGATTCATTTAGTTTAGAATTTTACATTATATTAAAATAACTTTAGTACTATATTATATTCATATGTTAAGTCTGATATATTATGTATGTATTATTTTCTGTTATAATACTTTGACATTATTAAAATAAAACATTTTGGCATTATTAGAATGGAAAAAAAAAGATGTCTCAGTCAGTTTTTCAGAATTTCCAGTTTGTGAGAAATTGCTTATTTTGGCTACTTGTTCCAGTTCAGAACAACAACAAAAAATGGTTTATGAAATGTTGGAATTTTTTTCCAAAACAGAAATTCCATTTTCTGACTAACTTTTGTATTTAGATATTTGAGGGGTATGGGAAATATGTAGAATATAGTTTCCAACATTGGCAAATATAAACTTATGTTTCTGGGGATATCTAGATAAGTAAGCATTATTACAGATTCAAGTTAGATGAGGGGGAAATAAACTCACAGTGATAGCGAGGAATATCGTGGAACAGGGCCATAAAAAGATTATGTATATAAGTCAATACATTAAAAGGCAAATGATAGTTCCTCTATTTTAGCATGTTCACAATATAGTGCATATATTATTCAATATAGTATAATACAATACAGTGCAACACAGTACATACAATGCATTAAAAGGCAATATATACAGTATTTAAATATATTAATATTAAATAATATGCTAAATAATATTAAATAGTATTAAATATTACAATATAATAAGTTAAATAATGCATTTAATATATTAAATAAATTCCATACATCAAATATATTAAAATATATTAAAAAGCAATTTATTGAATATATTAAAAAGCAAAAGACAGTGCTGTTTTAGGAGCTAAAAATGGCTCCATTTCAGGTGCTACAATAGGCTGTAATGGAATGTTGATTACATTTTGCTGTTATACCTTAAGAAATGGTAACCAGATTATACAAAAAGTTCAGAAGATGGCAACAAATTTATTTGGTGGTTCTGGAGGTTTGTGTTGCAAGAAAAAGCTCAGAAGATTTAACATGTTTCATCTGGGTCATAAGGTCTATGTCTACCAGGGGCTAAAGTAAGGGGGAACGCACCGGAAACCAGTTCTGGGGCCGCCTATTTTTAGTCTGGCATTATTCCGGGGCCCCCCAAAATAGCAGAATGCACCAGAACGTTGCGTTTTGGCCCCCGCCCCCCCCAACATAGCACAAGCAGCCAGAACGCAGTGTTTCACTGGCACCACCTTAAGCCCTGTTCCCTCTTAAGCCTAGCCAGCAGAGAACTGTGGCAGGCTGAGGTTTATGAATCTCCCCCCTGCAAGGTGGAGCAGCTTATGGCCGGAAGCAGCTTCTAGCCAGTCAGGCAGCCTGCAAACAGTGGAGGTAAGAGCTTTGGGTGGGGCTGCTGGGGGTTTTATGTGTGTGTGTCTGTGTCTGGGGTGGATGTGTGGGGGTCTGTGTCTGGGGGTGAGTATTGGACTAGGGGGTGGATTCCAGGAACAGGTATTGGGGGGCCCATGCATGTTGGAGGGGGGGCCCACTGGTGTGGGAGGGTTCTGGGGCCCACTAAATTATATTTTAACCCCTGATGTCTACACTGGCAAATTAGTCTGGACTAAAGAGGCTACACTAGGCTTTGCCTAGTCTGAACTATGAAATTTCTTAGTTCAGACTAAGTAAAGCTTAGTCCGAACTAGTTAGTACTGGGGTTAGCTCAGACTTACGTGCTTAGTTTGAACTTTAGTTCGAACTAAGCACGGGCAAGACATGAACTAAGGCTAACTCTGAACTTAAGAAGTTCAAACTAAGCCATTAGTTTAAACTACACATTCTAGTTCAAACAAAAAGTTCCTAGTTAGTTTGAACTAACCTCAAACGTCTTTCATTCAGACTAGCAAGTCCAAACTAAAATTGCAGATGTAGATATAGCCAAAGAGAATGAGAAATCATCTCCTTACAGATTTCAGGTAGCTAAAGGGGCCAGAAAAGATCTAGGATCTTTACTCTTCCTGCAATAAAGAGGGTACAAATTATGGCCATATCTGGAAAAAAATGGGTGGAAAGAGTCAGGAAATATGTTAAGAAGAATTCCTTTTCTTAGAGTCTGATCCAACTCCTATCAAAGTGAATGGAAAGACTACAGCTGACTTCAGTGTGCCTGGGTCCTTTAAATGTTATTGGAATGTTGAATAGTCTGCCACATGGTGATATGGGAGCAGATTACATAAATGAATCTCAGGCAAAGAGGGATAAGTTCTCTATTCGGAATAGAGATAATACTATTATTTTGTAACATTAATCAAACTCATTTAATGTCTTCCACAGTATACTTCTCAGTAATCTCCTGCATTAATAGGTTACACTGGTTAATGTTATGCTACTATAAGAAATATATTCTTCTATTGGTTTTAAATTTTATTGAATTTTTTAAAACTTTTCTTATAGTCTCAGTTTATGAGACTGGTTAGAAAGAAGAATTGATCAATTTGCATATACCTTACACAATGTTGAGTGCCTCAGTCATTTCCTGTATCGTCTGCTTCCAAGACCACGTAATCGTGTATTTGATTAAATAAACATCATTGTCTTAATGATTTTCTGCCCATTTTAAAGGCATTACTATATCTATTGTTCTAGTTATTTGTCAGTCTATTATTCTGTCCTTTTTATTTATCAGAATAATATAAAACAAATACAAATACCAAAAGACATTTAGTACTTTTATCAGTAGTACAAAATGTCCAAGGGGAAGCCAAGTATTGTGAAGTAGAAGTAAGAAAAAAAATCTCTATAAAAAATGTATTTTCTTTTGTTCTGGTGATATTTCTAAAGGAATTTATGCCAAAAAAATTAAAATATTTGTCTAGTGTGAGCTTTATTTTTAATAATTTATTAAAGGATTTTTTTCATGTGCATATGTAAGTAGTCTTTCCTGTCTGCCACCATAGCATGTCTTCATGCAGTGTCATGTCAACCACTAGTTACTGGAACTGAAAACTTTAATTTCTGAGGTATCACGAAATAAAGAAGATGATCCATCCTTTACTATTACCGTTCCCATAAGAGTACAAAACCTGGCAAGTTTTAAATGAAGTCTTTTAATGGGTCTGTTTAATACTATATTAACATTTATTTTGCTTTACACCACTGACGTCCTAAAAGCTGTGAAATTCCTTGGGTAACAACATATGGATATGAAAAAAAATTAGCATAAAAAAGCAATGAAAAACATTTAACAGAAATCTAGCTGTTGTTCATATGCAAAATGGCATTTTGTTGATCAATTACTGTATTAATATATATAAGGCTAGATCACACAACTGTTGTTACATTGGTGACCATATTTGCAATTAGCTACTGTACAATAGGGCTACTTGTGTGAGTAAGTGCTCACCAATATAAGTAAATGTTGCACAGTCTAGTCTGCAGAGCATTACTTAAAGTACTTTTTAAAAAATTATATATAATTTTTTTAAATTTTTCCTTTCCATTTCCATTTAGAAAATAATGACACAGTATGTTATATCAGATATGTTAAATATGATAAATTGCAACTATAGTATTCCTTTCCTATTCTTCATGTTTGAGGTGAGTGTATAGATATAGCATATAAAAGTTATTTTTTACTTATTACAGTTTAGAACTGATTAAATAATAAGTCTATCATCCAAGAATTTCTTTGACAACTGATAAAGGAATTTTGGAAAGACATTTTTACTTACTATTATTTGATTGTTTATAGAGCTTGTTAAAAATGGAGAAAACATGAAAACACAGTATTATAGGATCTTAGTAAATGGAGATTTATCATGGATAGATAATATAGGAAAAAGTATTAGAGGAGTAGTTGAACGCTATTTACTGTCCATTTTTATATATTATGTTGCTTGTTGAATCAGAAGAGTTTGTGGTAGTCATGAAATGATATCCTTATTTCTTAATATAATTTTTGAATTTTTCTACAGTATGAAAATTAGTCTTTAGTTTGAGGCTGGCTTTCTTATTATTATGAATGAATCACAATCCTTAGATTGTTGGGTATTGTTTTGTCTTTGCAGTGTCTGAGGATTGACCTAAATGCTGAAGTCCCTTGTGCCATTAGTTGCTCAACCCATCATAGGGTTTAAGCTTACAACAAAAGACATTAAAAAGTCAGCATTTGCCAATTCTCACTACATAATATCCACATATGTAGCACAGGTATCTTCTACTCAAAGTGCAAGGAAAAACTGTGGGTGTTTCAGATATAATTGTAAGGTAGCTGTTGACACACTGTGAAATTTAAATCGAGGTCATGGTACTTTGAAAAGAAGCAGATGGCAGAAATCATGAATCCTGGCAGACGGGGAGTTGTGGCATGGCAGCTGAGCATATAGCATGATTCCAGAGGTGAAATCCAGGCCCTACTGAAGTTAACAGCATAACTCTCATTGATCTCTGGGGTGAGATCCTTGTTGTGCTGAAGGATGATTAGTCATGAGCGAAATAAGGATTGTCAGTTTTAGGTCATGTTTGTATATATGTTAGCTCATAAACTCATGGGCTATGTCTACACTAGGCAAAGTTCGTTTGAATTTGTTAATTTGAACAAATAAGTTCAAGATTAGTTCAAACTAAGCTCGAAGTTATTAGTCTGAATTAACTAAGTGGACTAATTTGACTTAACATTAAGTTGAATTAGTCCATTGTGTTAATTCGAACTAACTGCCCTTAATTTGAATTTATTAAATTCGAACTAAGGGTTAATCCTAGTCTACACTATCCTTAGTTTGACCTAAGGATCCAACTAAGGGCTTAGTTTGAACTAAGTGGCAGGTCTTACTAATTCAAACTAAGCTTTCATAGTTCAAATTAAGGAATTCCTTAATTTGAACTAATGAAAGCCTAGTATAGACAGATGCTAGGTTAGTTTGAGTTAAGCCTTCTTAATTGGAACTAACTTGCAAGTGTAGACATACCCATGGAAATGCTCAGTCAACCAGTACAACATATTCTGGCTCCAAGAGGGAATATGACAGACTCTGTTGTTCACTCTATTTCTTTAAATCCTTCCCAATAGAGAGGAAGCAAGTGGAGAGAAGAGGGATGTGATCTGACCCAGGGCTCAATAGGAAGACATCAAGGGAACCAGAAAATGTGGAACAGTTATAATGGAGGTCTTGCTGTGCCACTGAGCTCTCTTCATCTAGTCCTCAAGCAACCAGTCTCAAAAGATGACAGAAGCACTGATATTCCCACATTACCTCCATAGCCCTTTTCAAATTCAGTAACTGCTAAATCATGAGATGGGGTATAAAATATTAAATTATATGATTAATTCCTGTAATAGGTTGTGCATGTATCACTGGAAATAATTTATGATTGGACATTGTCTTGAAAGATGAAGCTGGATTCAGTCTCCTGGGTTTGTTTCTGGTTTTGTTTTTTGTCACCATCTCTCAATTAACTAATATAATCCTAACTGATTGGCATAGTCTTTTTGGTGTTCAGTATAACCTGCACACAAAGTTATGTGTGCTTTTTTTCCTTACTGTGATATAATGTGTTAGACTGTGCATTGTAACACATTGAAATATAATTAAGATGCCAGGTAGATGATAATATTGTATTGTATTTACTTATCCCAATATATACAAATTTAGTAAATCTCATCTTTTAAAATCTCCATTTGTCTTTTATAGTTATTCCTGAATTGTCTTAATTTATGTTATTTAAAAGCAGGTTTTGTTCAAATGCTGAATAAATCATGTTTCTAATTTTGTTGTAGGTGGGAGACTTGGTAAATAAAAGCAATGAGTGGCATTTTGATGCCACTTTAAAAATAATTTTGTCTGTAAACAACATATAACATCATGCTGGCTTGCAGTAGTTGCAGTCTTGCTTTTACTTTCTCTTGTACAATTCACATTTTCTTATACATATTTATAGGAATCAGTAGTGCCAAAATTAACATTACATAACATGTTATTCAGTCCCCACACTGACTCCACAGTGGAGCAGAGGAGAAAGAAACGGGTATAAAACAGTCTCAGACTCGGCATGTCAGTCTATTCAGTGGTGCGGATATGTGGTTGGAAGGGTGTATATTTTCATGGAAAATTACTCAGAACTTAGTAAAGCAAAATAATTTTCACCCTGAGTAACTTTATTATTTTAAATCTCATTATACCAAAAAAAAATCCTCTTAGATTTAAGGAGCCCTAGCTAATTTGGTAACTGACATAGCCACAACATCAAGGGACATCATGACTCTTTTCCCTTGGGCTTTCTTTAGGCCCCATTCCCCCAGTCCTTGGGTTTGAGGACAGAAGATCCTAGCAAAAAATTCACACTCCAGGAACACTGTGTTGTCTGGATACCTCCACAGACTTTCCCAGTAGAAATGGATGTTTGAGAAAGCCTCCAAATCTTCGAGGAAGGAGAGATCAGCAGTTTCTAGCAGCACTCGAGGTGCAGTCTGGGAATCCAGAACATAAGGGACAAATGACCTAGCAGCCCTCCTTTTCTCCTACTAGTATCTAGGGTGGCACCATCACACCTCACCAGGACCTTTGTTGATGTCTGAAGTTCTGAAATCTGTAGTTTGGTGAAGCTGAGAAATTAGCTGTTGGGTGTGGGGAGTATGGAGAACAGGGGTGCTACTTGTGGAATGAGTCAGATAGTGGTCAGGTCTTGGAAGTGACCTCTGTGTTGTACTGCAATGTAAATGATGATAATACCTCTCTATAAAGATCTCTCTAAAATTCTGACCATGTTCTTTTGTATGATGAGGGAACTGGTGTCGATTCTTGTGATTTGATCATGACTTTCATGATATTAGGGCTTTTATTTCTTAAAGACACAGCTCCTGAAGGCAAGAGGGAAAGTGATAATCTCATCTTTCATTTAGCCAAACTAGCCTGTATGATTGCAGATAAAAACATAAATAGTAACTAAGTACACCCTGAAGGCTTAGAAGCAGAAGGCAAATAGAAATAACCCAAAATGTATAAATATTTTTAAAATGTCTTGATTTTTGAGCCAGTTTCTCTCTCGCTGTCTCTCTCTCTCTCTTTTTTTCTTTTTTTAGGATTGACTAATACTTTTTGAATGATTGAGGGTGGTCATATTGGATTTATTCCTTTCTCCGAGAACAGAGACTCCCATAGCTGTACCTGTGTTTTCTCTCCCTTCTTTAACACACTTCCTCTTCTGAAAGGCCAACCCCTGACTTTGTGAAATCATTTTAGCTATTGAAGACAGCATGATCTAATGCACCAGTTCACACACTTTATGTTCAAGGGGCTGTGATCTGTAGTTTCGTACATACTCCTAAACATAGCTAGCATATCTAAACACTGCTAACTAGATAGCTCATGTGCAATTATCAGCTGGGGCTGTGTAGTGCTCAGTGACCAAGAGTTCAGCCAAGCAATTGTCTCCATTTGGTACCTTGGATCTCTCCATGAAATCTACACCTAGCCTATCTTCATTCCTGGAACGAAGAACCCACTGAATTGTATCTGTGCTCTTCAATTCTTTATCAGCCAGAGCAGAATTTGCCACTAAGGGTTCAAACCTTCTCTGTGCTGCACTAGTATCCCCGAAAATCTTCTGAGTCAGTTATGCCCTCTAACTGCGCTACAGTGACCTTTAATTAGCTCAAGAAGAAATAAAGTAACAGGATTAGTTGCAGTGGCAGGGTAAGAGAGATGGTATTGGCTTATAAACCACATTCAGTGCTCCTTCTTTCTTGGGTTCAGTCTCCAACTAGCTGTGGCCGCAGCTGCCTTCAAAAAGAGAAATCTCCTGAATTCTTGCCCTCCAGACCATAATGGTGCAGTAACCACACCATCCCCAAAGTGGGGAAGAGATTGTAAAGGACCTTTTCCCAATCACATGCAGCAAAGCAGGATCTGTACACACTGCTTAAGGAAGCTTTCTGAGAGATGACTGATGGGCTGGTCAACATATCACATCCTCAAGGGGGTCTAGTTTGATGTTTAGGGTGGGATCCAGCCTACCAGCCAGTTAGCACCTATTCCTCAGCCAGCAAAACATTCTAGCTTGGCTAGCATTTTTCTTCTGCTAATAAGGAAGAGCAGGATCTTTGAAAAAGAGGCTGCACCTAGCTATATCTCTTCTTCCATCACTGTATTATCTAGGAAGGGAATTGGTCCTACTTCTACAGGCTGGGAGGAAGATAGACTTCAGAAGAGTCAGTAAAGCCAATCCTTAATCATTTATAGGGTGAATTAAGACTTGGTACTCATTGTTACTTTGTCCAAAGATGACTTTTCAATTTCTTTATTTTAAATGTGCTTTATTTAGTTCACTCTTAGTTAAAGGTACTAGTTAAACAACCCAGGAAACTGAACTTCTCTATTTCTCTACCAAAAAAATAAATTAGCACACAAGAGAGTGGCAATGCATGCTTCACCACTGCATTCATCCCCTCATACTGTCTAAATCATTACTTGAAAACAATGTCTGGGTGTCTATAATCCTTGGTTATTCGCTGAGATCAAAAGAGTTGCCAGTTGTGGTGACTGCTTTTCTGATGTCAAATTTTTTCATTATAGCAACTGAGTAGAGACCATTTACTCATTTCAGATATGCCTCCAAACTGAACAGACAGTAATGGCTTTTGGTCACTTCAGCAGAGGTGATCTAATGACCCCTTAGAGAGATAAAGGCTTGACATTCTAGTACACAGCCCCTGTCCAATCCAGTCCATCAGTGGCGTATGAGAAGTTCAGGATGTGAAGACATGAGGATTCCAAGAGTAGAAGTTTCAAGGAGCAGATCAAAATTTAGTATGAAGTCAATGCAGAGGATGCCAATTTACACCAGTTAAAAATCTGGTCCTTAAAGTTCAAATCTTGGAAGTGAAAGATTTAAGTTCACTTCTACTCCTGCACTGTTTTAATCATTAGCTCTCTGTCTTCTTTTCTGAACTGTTAATAAAACTTGGACATGAATGATACCTTTTAGTTACTGACTGAACATCTAACAGGTAAGTTTTCTGAGGGCAGGTACCGTCCTTTTGTTATAGGTTAGTACAGTACTTAGCACAGCCTATGGGTGCTTCTGTAACACAAATAACAATAAGCATGCAGAAATAATTAATATGTATAGTCCACAAGACTTTTGAGATCTCTTTCATTGCCTTAAGGGATTTTATAACTCAATATGACTTCTCTAGCAAAGATTCATGTTTTTTTTTTCCTTTGGTTTTCAGGAAGCATTATCAGTAGTCAGCGAGGACCAGTCCTTGTTTGAGTGTGCCTACGGAACACCACACCTTGCTAAGACAGAGATGACTGCTTCCTCTTCCAGTGAATATGGGCAGACATCAAAGATGAGTCCACGTGTCCCCCAGCAAGACTGGTTATCACAACCACCAGCCAGAGTTACCATCAAGATGGAATGTAATCCAAATCAGGTTAATGGGTCCAGGTACTGAGGCCAGTGTTTAAAATTACTAGTAATAATACTGTATGTATTTACCTACTGCACTACTTACATGAGCCTTACCACTGTAGCATCAGAGCTTCTGTACTTTTCAATATAACATGGAAAAAAACGTCCAGGTCAAAATAGGATTTAGTGGAAAAGACATCACAACATATTTGAAGCTTGTATGGTTTTGCTGCTTACTCTGACTCAAGTTTTACTTGAAGTATTGTGAAGGTAACTGTAGCAAACCTGTCTGACACAATGTTAGTTCAATGATTTTTTTCAGACGCTAAAGAGGATTTAGTAGGAGAATATACCTTCAAGAGCTTTTATTATCTGATAAATAAAGCTGAACTAAATTGGAAAGTTTTTTGCCCATCTGTTTCACATAATTTTTCATCCTGAGATTTTGGAAAAATAGATTTTATTTACAACATCACTTTCATGAAAAACAGTTTGTGAACTTTAAAAAAGGAGTAGGTGTCCCACCCAAAAGCCACTTGTTGTTATCCTCATCTAATTAAAGTTATATAGTTAAAGAAGTTATATGGGTAAAGCTATACTTAAATTAAAAGTTATGATTAACTGATTGGACTTTGAAAGAGTACTTTGGCAGTTACATTTGAAATCTGGCTAATTGTGTTGATAATACTGTATGTTTCCAGTGAATAGTTTTGTCTAGGTATATCGATGAATGACTCATCCACTATATGTTTTGGAGAAATTATTATGGGTAGTGGAAAGATAAGATGAAGATAAGCATTCATTTTTCCTAGTCAATTTATACTTTCCACCCCATTTCTTATCAGTATGTCATGGTGCTAATCTGAGTTTTGTTCATGTTCAAAGTATATTCAGCATGAGCGTATTTTATAAGATTATGGGTTCCTTTAGAAGCAACAGAAGTAAAGCTGTGGTACAGCGGTACTGCCTCAACTCATGGGATACAACCAGTTTCTTTCCTCTAACCAAGTTACAGGTTTGGGATATATCAGCTTGCTATTTTATTACAGTTGTTTGTCCAGAATTGTGTAGGTCCTCATGTGAAGAAGACAACCTTCTGTTGAGCTTCTTGTATACCTAGGATGGGAACGCTCACTTGTAGTAATGTGGAACAACAGAGAATCTCTTTTATTTTAATCAAGTTAGCTCAACATGCTTTTGTGTTACTTTTAAAAGGTTATAATGAGCCAGAAAGGGCTCTGGAAGAGTTTTCCTGAGTTTGTGATTTGGCCATGATGATAACAAATAGCTAGCCTCTGCCAGCAATGTAATGTAACAAGATAATGCAGGAAGCAAGTCCATATAAGGACAAGCAGAGTGAGCTGCTGATCTTTATTCCCATTCCCATGAGATTTACCAGCAGAAGCTTAGAAGCTTTGCACTTAAAGAGAACCAGTCTGCAGTTCGTGTTGCTGCAGCTGGGTAGAGATCCATAAGACCTCTAACTGAAAAAGTAGTCGGTTATGAAAAATTGCTAGCTGGGCATACATAGAGGGCACAAATTCCCTTCACCATCTAAAAAAAACCAGCTGCATTTATTCACATATTAATCTGATCCCTCAGACAATCATTCAAACAAAATCTGAAATAAAAACAAAATATCTATCCCCCTTACCTCCCCAAAGCCACACATTGTGGTTGTCTGGTTCTGTTATTTGCTGCACTGCCTAACATCTGTGCCATAGGCAAAACAGTCAAGCAGCCATGGAGACACAGAGGAATTCTATATATCCAATTTGGTATCACAGGGACAAACTAATAAAATATATTTTCAGAACTGGAGCAAAAATTCTATTGAGATTGAGTCTGAATTTCCACCTAGTCAAGAACTTGCATAACAGAAATTTAAGAATTAACTGACATACAGTTGATACAATACTAACTAATATTATATGCAAGGGTTAAAGTATACTTTGGCAGGCCCCAGAACCCTCCTAAATTCCCAGGACCCCTTCATGCACCCCAGCTACTGCCCCCCCAATGCCTGCCCCCCACCCTAGCTACTGTCTACCTCCACCCCACAGCTACTGCCCCAAAACACCTACCCCCATCGGACCACTCTTTCCCCATGTCTTCCTCAGCCCCAGTCCCCATTCCTGAAGCTCCCTGCCCCCATATCCCCAATCCAGCCTTCCTAACCCCCAACCACTCAGGTCCCCCATCTTCACTTCACCCCATTCAGCCACCCAACCTCCTCCACACTTCCCCAGCCCCTCTCCCCTGAGTTCTTCCAACCCCTTCCCTGACCCCCCTCCCTGCTATCAGGTTCTCTTGCTCCCAAGAAACACCCCAGTCCCCCTGCTGACTTCTCCTGCTCCCCCAAAACACCCCAAGCCCCTCCGTAACCAGCCCCACCTCTGACCCCACCGCAGCCTCCGAGCCCTTCCGTAATCCCCCTAGCCTGCCACCAGCTTCCACCTCCCCCGTGTCCTTTCCCAACAAGGCCAGCTCACCTGTCCCTGAACTCCCCCCGATACCCCCTTACCAGGATGCCATGTGGAGCAACCGTGGCACCGGCTGAGGCTCCAGCCCTGAGTCTGCTCTGACTGAGCATGTTCAGAGGCTCTGAGCTTGCTTAGTCAGAGCAGGCTCAGGGCGGGAGTTTTAAAAACTTCCAGGCCCAACCTAGGGCAGTTCCTTGCTGGCTGGAAGGCTGCAGCTGTTGGCTGTGCAGGACCCCTTGAGCTGGCCCTGGGGGAACATACCAGAATGCTGCATTCCTGTGCATTCCTCTATTTTTAGGGGGCCCTGGAATGCAGCATTCCAGTTCATTTCTATATTTTAGGGGAGTCCAAAAACTCCCCTAAAAATAGGGAGGCGTTCCAGCTTCCTTTAACCCCTGGTTATATGTGGTCTTCTTGTAACCCCAGTCATTTAGAGAGAAATTTCTAGTTTTGTGTATTAAAAAGGTATATTCACAACTAAGAATGTAAATTTTTTTATAAATTAAAAATAAGCAATTTTTCTCTCTCCTCTAACACTATGTTTAAATATATTCTCCTTTTGTTTTGGTACATTCCTTATGAGACCTGATGGTTATCATTTCTCTGGCCAACCTCAGTGAAATGCTCAAGAGCAAATAAATAGTATTTTTGGTGATTTAGATTAGTAGTGATTATCTGTGGTATTGTTAATAACCAGAGATGCAAAACCTTAGCTTCAGACACTCCTACATTTAAGAAGAATCTGGATAATGTGAATCCATCTGAATTTTGCCAAAGGGGCAGCCATGTTAGTCTAGCAAACCACAAAAAACAAGGAATCTTGTGGCACTTAAAGACTAACAGATTTATCTATCACATGAGTTTTCTTGGGAGAAAATCCCACTTCGCCAGATGCTTTGAAGAGAGGGAATTTACAGAATGGGATGAAAATAATTGCAGAGGAGTGTAAGACATGGAATCAGGTCATACTGCGACAGGTAATTGGAGCATTTGTAAGGATTCAAAGTCTCGGAAACAGCACATGGAGGAAAGGTGAAGCCAAATTACTTGTTATAATGTGAAAAGGATCCATAGTCATGATTCAACAATCCTCAAGTTGGACCTCTACAGCAGATCATTAAGGACCTACATTCTATTTTAAAGGATGACCCCTCACTCTCTCTAGCCTTGGGAGACAGACCTTTCCTCATCTACAGACAACCCCTGCACCTTAAACAGATACTCACCAGCAACTACAGACCTAATAACAGAAACATTAAAGCAGGCACATATCCCTGCAACAAATCACGCTACCAACTTTGTCCACATATCTGCACTAAAGACACCATCATAGGACCTAATCAAGCCAGCTACTCCATCAAAGGGTCCTTCACCTGCTCATCCACTAATGTGATTTATGCCATCATGTGCTGGAAATGCCCCCATGCCTTATACATTGGACAAACAGGACAGTCCCTATGCAGAAGAATAAATGGGCACAAAACTGACATCAGAAATTACAACACACATTAAAAAAAGAGTTGCTGAGCACTTCCATCTTCCTAATCACTCCATTGATGATTTGTTAATGATGGTCCTCAAGAAAATCAATGGGACATCAAGACTTCAAAGAGAAACAGCCGAAATTCAACTAATATGCAGATTAGATTGTGTGAAAGCAAGGCTGAATTGTTACTATGGATTCTTTTCACATTATAACAGGTAATTTGACTTCACCCTCCCTCTGTGTGCTGTTTCCTTGAGTGTGAATCCTTACAAATGCTCTGATTTGCTGTTGCAGTATGACCTGATCCCATGTCTTACACTCCCCTGCATTTATTTTCATCCCATTCTGTAAGTCCCCCCTCTTCAAAGCATCTGATGAAGTGGGATTTTCTCCCATGAAAGCTCATGCAATAAATAAATCTGTTAGTCTTTGAGTGCCACAAGACTCCTTGCTTTTTTCATCTGAATTTTGTAGCTGGTCCTGTTAGTGTGATGGACCAAACCAAAATTCTGATCAGAATTCCCCTTCCCTTTCTCCGATTTTGGGGTGCTTGAAATCCTCACCAGTTTGAATATTATAGCTTGGAGACATCTCTATTTATAGCACTGGTGCAGTTTTTGTTTAAATACATGAGGCTACGTCACTGACTTCAACCAAGAAGTGTAGAGTGTAGTTCAGGAAATGGGTGCTGAACATGGCTTAAAGCCATCTTTCCACATCTGGATCCTGGGCCAGATGTGAACTGGGCTGGTCCCATGCTATAATATAATTTGACCTTCTGGTTGCTTGAAATCATGCCAGTTTTCATTTGCCACAAGAGAGGATATTGTGACATCCAGGAGTCACCAGAGAACCCAGCAACATATCTTTCTTCGTCGAGTGATGTCCTGTGGGTGCTGCACCTTAGGTTTGCTGCGTCCCCGCGCTGCTGAACGGATCTTCCTTAGCAGTTAATGCAAAGCCGCGCCTGCACAGAGGGTGTCTCACCTGCCCTGAGGAGCCCTCAACGTGTGCACGGCCTATTCCTCTCAGTTCCTTTTCAACCGTCCCCAGCTCAGCACGGATTCCTTCCTCTCTCATTAACCTCAGCAAATACCTTACCTGGTTTTCAATTACCCTTGGTTTCCTCATAGATAGACTTCTCCTAGCCTAACAGACAAGAGAGAAGAGAGAGAGAAAAAAAGATGGAGACGCGATGAAGTTGCAGCGGCGCTTTAACTCCTTCCCACCTCAGATCCCCCTCTCTCACTCTCTCCAGCAGCACAGGCAAAAAAAAAAAAAAACCAACAACAAACAAACAAGGGAAAAGACAGAATTACAATACGTCAGTCACCTCAAGCTTTAAGAGGTGTGAGCAGTGTAATGAGGCAGTGCCAGCCTCCGATGGCCATTTACAATGTATTCACTGCTTAGGTGAATTACATTTACCTGACAAGTGCTCTCATTGTTTAAACTTGAGCTCCAGGGGAAAGATCACTCCCTCCAGCCTCAGAAGCAGCCGTAGATAAGGCTAGTGTCACTCATTCTGATGACAGCCATGGCAAAAGAAAGTCTTCAGAAAAGGCAACTGCAGCACCCAGGAAGGGTCGCTCAGCAGAACCAAAGCCAGCCAATAAAAAGCCCGTGAAAGAGGCTAAAGGTTCCTTGAGGGCTACAGTGACCGCACGGCACGCACACTCTAAGCCACAGCATGGCACTGTATTAAGCAGCGCTAAGCAGCCTGCTCATACAGGTGCGTCGACACCGTGCCACTCACATTCTCCGGCTCTGACTCAGCTGCAGCAGTAGGTTCCACCCCACACAATGCTGGCTGAGCAGACGGCACCGTGTGTGCAGCCTGCTTTTAATAAAGCTCCACCTGCAGAACCAACGCCTGCCAGAGAATCACAACCCCGCACCACGAATACACCAAGGTCAGGGGGTGAGAGGGGGTCTATTCAAACCCCTTCACACTCTCCTCCTCCAAAGAGGACACGTAAACACCAACATATATCCCCTACTCATTCTGTGGACTCCTATTCCTTCCGGAGCCACAGTAGATGTTCTTCACGAACCGCCTATGACACTTACCACCATGGGTGCTACTATTCAGAATGATGCTTCTGTTGCTATGATTCAATCACAGCCATCATCCCCAGGGGCATCTCCATTACAGGAGTCATTTACCCCGCTAACACAGAGCTATTCAGATGACCACAAACAGTTCAATGAGTTGTTTCGTAGAGTGGCTCAAGACTTACAAATACCTTTGGAAGAGGTCACAGAATAACAACACAAGTTGTTAAAGATCTTAAATACTACACCTTCTTCTAGGATAGCATTACCCATGGATGAGGCAATAATGGACCCTGACAGGGTAACATGGCAAACACCAGCCTCTATACCATCTACAAATAAACATATATAGAGAAAATATTTCATCCCGTCTAAGGGAATGGA
Source organism: Podocnemis expansa (assembly GCA_007922195.1). Lineage (NCBI taxonomy): Eukaryota > Metazoa > Chordata > Testudines > Podocnemididae > Podocnemis > Podocnemis expansa. The sequence continues at coordinate 15,334,176 of ML682069.1, read as the reverse complement.
ATTTTTGTTCACCCATCTGGCACCTAACTTGCTGATCATAGATGCAGCAAATCACAGGAGTAAGAACCCTAATTTCAGGGCATCACTATCAGACAGAACCTGGAAACATATTGACAATTTAGGTCGAAAGGTATATTCATCTTCTACGCTAATTATAAGGGTGGCAAATTATCTAGCTTTCCTCTCAAATTATAACCATAACATCTTCGATAAGATAGCCAAAATAATACCAGATGTCACAGATCCTAAAAATGAACAATTCAGATCCATACTTAATGAGGGTCAAAGGGTTGCCCGAACCTTCTTACAAGCTTCCATGGACACCGCAGATTCGGTGGCTAGGATAATAGCGACTGCCATTGTCCTAAGAAGAGCATCCTGGATCCATACAGCAGCACTTCCTCGCTACCTGCAAAACAAGATCGAGGACCTACCATTTGAAAACAACCAACTCTTTGCAGATAAGACGGATCAGGTATTTCATTCAATGAAAGATTCTAGGGCCACATTAAGAACACTAGGCATATATGCACCTACCTTTAAGAGGTAGACTTTTAAGACGCAGCAATACCCCCGTCGATCCTTCCAACAGTATCAACCTTCATACCAACATAGACCCTATGAACACCAACAAAGAACTAGACAACGCAAGTACAAAAGAAAACAACAGATCCAGCAATCCCTAAACAGTCAATCCCTTCCACCAAAGATGCAATTCTGAGGTCTTGGTCAAGGGTCTGAGATCACACTTCCATCAGTTAGCATAAATTACAAGGCTGTTGACCTTGAATCCCAACTAAAAAGATTTGCGCATAATTGGGCCAGTATAACCTCAGATAGGTGGGTTTTGGATATAATATACCAAGGTCTTATTATCCCCTTTATTAAAGTTCCTCCTGTACACTACCCCTCCCCATCCCTCTTCAGGGACACAACTCACACACACAGTCCTTGGCAATGAGGTAACCCAACTTTTGAGACTAGGTGCAATTGAGTGACTGAAGCCTCAACAAAATAGGAGGAGGTTTTACTCAAAATATTTCGTCATTCAAAAGAAAAGTGGGGGATGGAGACCAATTTTAGATTTAAGACAATTGAATAGATTTGTTAAGAAAGAAAGATTCAAAATGGTAACACTCAACAGCATTATTCCTATGCTACAACAGGGAAGCTGGTTCTCAGCCCTTGACCTAAAAGATGCATATTTTCATATTTCTATTCATCCTTCCCACAGGAGATTCCTGCGATTTACATTCAAAACACATTATTACCAATATCGAGTCCTCCCATTCGGACTCTCAGCGGCCCCTCGAGTCTTCTCCAAGGTCCTGGCAGTAGTAGCGGCCTACCTAAGAATGAAAGGTATAACTATATACCCATACCTAGATGACTGCTTGGTTGTGGCAAAGACATTCGAAGAAGCACAGAGCACCACAAGTTACACCATGTTACTTTTCCAAAACCTGGGCCTAAGAATAAACATAGAGAAATCAACATTAATTCCATCACAGAACATACAATTTATAGGGGCGGTCTTAGATGCAGTAGCGTGAGAGCAATTTTGCCTGAACCTCATGCTACAACCATCATTGAGCTGGTAAATTACATACAACTAGCTCCTACCGTGCCAACAAGGGCTATACTTCAGCTGTTAGGGCACATGGCAGCTGCCATCGCAGTCGTACCATATGCAAGGCTCAGAATGAGACCAATACAAACTTGGTTGGCATCGGTGCACAGACCACACCGCCACTCACTTCACGCCAGTCTATCATTTCCTCTAGCGGTCAAGACATCCCAAGAGTGGTGGAAATGCCCATAGAATCTACAACAAGGCGTTCCATTTGTGGCCCCCCAGGCATCAATAATGATAACAACAGATGCCTCCCTCTTGGGATGGGGAGCACGTACAGGGTCACACAAGGTCCAAGGCACACGGACGAGACACGAGCAGGCAATGCATATAAATATACTAGAAATGAGAGCAGTCAGGTACGCCTGCCACAACTTTCTCTCGTTGATAAAGGGAAGGACGGTCATAATAATGACAGACAACACAGCAACTATGTTCTATATAAACCAACAGAGAGGCGCAAGATCCCCCGCTTTATGTGCAGAAGCCACAAATCTATGGAATTGGTGCCTACACCATTCAGTGGTAATCTCTGCAGCATACCTGCCTGGAAGGAAGAACTTCACGGCGGATGCGCTCAGCAGAAATTTCCCAATTCCTCACGAGTGGGAGATTCACAGCGATGTTCTCTTCAATATTTTTTGCAAATGGGGTTTTCCAAGCATAGATCTTTTTGCCATATTCACAAACAGAAAATGTCCCCTCTTTTGCTCGCGAGCAGGAAACGACCCAAGATCTTTAGGAGATGCCTTTGCCATCAATTGGTCACACCGCCTCCTGTATGCCTTTCTGCCAATCCCACTCATCCACAGAGTGATACAGAAGGTGATTCAAGATCACGCCATGATCATACTAATAGCACCTGCTTGGCCCAGACAGATCTGGTACCCCCATCTACTAGATCTATTGACACACAAACCACTCCACGTTCCAGATACGCTGACGATCCTTTTTCAGCAAGGACTAACACAACAACATCCATATACTACACCTGACAGCCTGGTTCCTCAATTGTTCCATGGCATAGAATTACAGTGTTCAGAACAAGTATGCAACATCCTACTCAATAGTAAAAAGCCAGCCACACGAAAATCCTACTCCTTAAAATGGCGTAGATTTCAGTATTGGTGTCATACCAATCAAGTTGGACCAACTTCTTCCTCCATTCCTCAAATACTGGAATATTTAATGCAACTGAAGACAGCTCGTTTGTCAAACAGCTCCATACATGTCCACCTGGCTGCCATTGCCACCTTCCATGACACGCTCTCAAGTACAGGGGTTTCAGCTACGCCAGTTATACAACGCTTTTTATCAGGTCTTCAGAAGATGTTTCCAAGCATACGTCCTGCTACCATTCCTTGGGACTTTGGTCCTGACGGCCTTAATGAAACACCCGTTTGAACCTATGTCATCATGTTCTCTTTATCACTTATCCCTAAAGGTGGCATTTCTTGTGGCAATCACTTTGGCAAGAAGAGTACGTGAAACCAATGCTCTTAGAGCCGACCCACCGTATACAACTTTTTATAAAGACAAAGTAACCCTTCGACCAAATCTAAGATTTCGGTCAAAGATTGTGTCAGACTTTCACATTAATCAGCCAATACATCTACCCACATTCTATCCCAGGCTGCACCAAGACATCCACCAAGTAGCACTTCATACTCTTGATGTAAAGCGCGCTATTGCCTTTTACTTCGATCGGACCAAACAGTTCTGTCAATCCAATAATCTCTTCATCTCATTCACAGAACGCCTAACAGGGAAACCAATTTCCAATCAAAGGTTATCCAAGTGGATAAAGGACTGCATCCACTTATGTTATGACTTATCAAACTGTCCACCGCCTTCTACCGTCCGCTCACACTCTACTAAAGCCACGGCCTCTACCACAACTTTTCTCAACAATATCCCAATAATGGAGATTTGTAGAGCGGCGACTTGGTCCACACCACATACTTTTATATCCCACTATGGTCTTGATTTACAAGATGCTAAAAACACGCAGATGGGCAGGGCAGTTCTCTCCACCTTAGACAGAAACCCTCCTCCATCAGTACAAACTGCTACATAGTCACCTAAGGTGGAGCACCCACAGGACATCACTCGACGAAGAAAGAGTAGTTGCTCACCTGTAGTAACTCTATTCTTCGAGATGTGTGTCCTGTGGCTGCTCCACCACCCGACTGACCTCCCCTCTTTCCATCTTATTTCTTTCTAGATATGCAAAGGTCGAAAAGAAACTGAGGGGAATCGGCCATGCGCGCGCTGAGGGCTCCTCAGGGCAGGCAAGACACCCTCTGCGCAGGCACGGCTTTGCATTAACTGCTAAGGAAGATCCATTCAGCTGCGCTGGGATGCAGCAAAACCTAAGTTGGAGCAGCCACAGGACACGCATCTCAAAGAACAGAGTTACTACAGGTGAGCAACTACTCTTTTCCCTATTCCTATACCCCCGCATGTCACTAGTCACGGGGAGTGGAAGTGGTATAGGAGGCACTTAAGTTGTTTTTTTTTTTTTCAGCGTAAGTTCTCTCCACTCTGGCATCTGACAAAGTGGCACATCACCCATGAAAGCTCGTGCGAAAAATACATTTTTTAGGCTTTAAAAGCACCACAGAGCTCCTTTTTTGTTTTGACTTATGGAAGAGTTTCTCCCATCAGCATAGGTACTCCACCTCACTGAGAGTTATTAGATGTGTTGACAGGTGAAGCCTTCCTATACTGGGAGTTAAGTATAAATCTGCTGGTATAAATATGATTTTCCACATCCAAGTGATGTTATATAGTTATATCTATATAAGTCTGTAGCACAGACCAGGGCTTACTCTTTTGCAGATGTCCTTTTTCCTGCATTGTTTTGCACACCAGCGTTTTGTTTCCTTATTTTAATTATCCAGTTGTTAAAAGTAATCTTAATAAATACAAAAAACACACATAGTAGAGGGAGTGTATGACTCTGTTTCTCATTTACACTGAAGCCCTTTACACTACTCAAGTTACAGTTACACCCACTTTAAGACCTGTTTACCTTATTTATGTAAAGGGATTGTAGTGTATGTGAGAATCGAGTTCTATATTTAAATAATGTAATGGCTATTTATTTATGAATTCTGCCTCTTATATGGTCCATCTGGGTTCTTCAGAATACCCTCTAATAATTATATCTCTAAAAAGGAGAGTGGGGTCTGAGGAATGAGATGTAGAGCATGCAAAGAAAGATTACAAGATGTTAGATGCTACAAAGGAACAGAAAGACTGTGCATAATTGCATATTGTTCTGTATGTAGCAGGATGATCTATACTTTTGGATGAGAATATAAAATAAGAGCATACAGACGCTATAATAATGCAAGAATAAGCTAAGCTCTCTAAAAAGAAACATCCTGCACTTTTCCTTTCCTACCCTGATAATATTTCAGCAACTTTGCTATACCTATGATACATTAAACTTGAAACTTCTGTGTATAATAGTCTGTTATAAAGTCACCTGTGGATTATATTAGAAAAGTTTGGCTTTTGAAACTTTTATTGTTAAATACCAAAGAAACTGCATTAAAGTAACATTAAGGAGGTATTTTCAGTGTGTTCTGGGAGGGGATTAGGTATGCAGCTTTCTTTAAAAATAATGCTGTTCGTAAGACTAAATCTTAGTGCACGGCAAGAAAAATTGAAATTAAAGAAGATGTCATTTACTTTGATGCTGATGCACATACAATTTGTATCATCATACATTGTATGATGTTCACAGTTCCTTCAAGTCCATTATGTGAATACAGCCATTGCATTTCTGCAAGTGACACCAACAAAACAGTTCCCTTGATGTCATTACACAGTCAACCTTTTGCTGAATTTTTCAGAATAACAATACTGTACATCAGGGGTACTCAAACTTTTTGCGAGCCGGTCCACATTCAGCCTTCCACCATTGACCAGGGTCCACAAACAACTGGGGGGGGGGTGAGTGGGAGCAGGGGGGGTGATGTCAGGAGTGGGGG
>ML682069.1:15275611-15328142 GCA_007922195.1 Podocnemis expansa | reverse complement strand
GGATTGTGGACCGCGGGCCGCCATTTGAGTACCCCTGCTGTACATTGACATTTTGTTTCCATCATCACTTGTCAGATTAAAATGATTCAGTGTGTTAAAAAATATTACTGTATAAATCAGAACATTGAATTTCCCACATTCTTAATTATTTTTATGTTTGTTATAAAATTATGTATGCAGAGTTCCATTAAAATTAATGTATACAAGCCACATTATATATACAAGATGAAATTCACAATAGTGCAAATGCCTATACAGGTTGATGCCTGTATACCACTTATATCCCTGCTTCTTCAGTGCCCTCTGAATATTCTTATGGGATTTAAGGCACCTGATAAATAGCCTCTCTTTTAAAATAACGCCTACGGTCTTCTGCAGACCCTTATGGCTAGCCTGAATTCCATCTATTATAAAGTGCCATGATTTCATAAAAAGCATTATGAAAATTTAGTTATCATGAAATCACAGCAGAAATTTCCAGAATATTATTTACTGATTTAGTTGCTTTAAGCGAATGCCACAAATAATTACTTGGCATTAAAGACCTAATCATTTGCTGAATATTATTTTTCATATGTCACCAGTTGTGCTCTAGTGTTGCTTGAAAAACATTTGAAAGGGAAAATATCATTTTTGTACATCTTTGGTGGCTCTTTTGGGACTCATCTTCATTCATTCATACATACATGCATACATATATATATACATATAATTTGCCTCATATTATATAATATTAGCCTTATATAGTGCATGTGTGTATATGTGTGGATATAGATGTAGATGTAGATATAGATAGATATAGTATTTGCCCCAAAGAGGCTGTCAAGTCTGAACAGGTACCATACAATGGAAGTTCCAAAGGGGTAGCCTTGTAGTCTAGTCACATGAAAGCTAATGCAATAAATAAATTAATTAGTCTTTAAAAATGCCACAAGACTCCTTGTTTGTTTTTCTGTACAGTGGAAGACTTCTTTGAATCTAAGGGCTCGTCTATACTGAAAGTGCTGTGCCGATCCCCATGGATCAGTGCGGGGGGTTGATTGAGCAGCCAGTGTAGACCCTCTTAGTTGATCCCAGAAGTGCTGTTCTGTTGACTCAGTAACTCCACCCCTCCAAGTGGACACTGTGTTAACAGGAAGGCACTTCAAGTCGACGCAGTCAAGTAAAGACACTGCAAGAAGTGAGAGTAGCTCAGTCGATAGAAGATATGCATTCTACGGCATGCAAATTACATATCTCCTGTTGACTTAGCTCCACAGTGTAGACTACATCTAAGGCATCCCCATATTTTGCCTCACATTCTTATCATCTTTAGAAGCTGTTTTAAAATCTTCTAAATAATTGATGTTTGATCTATATAAGATAGAAGCAGAATAATTGGGATTAAATTAACTGGGAGGGAGATCTAGTTTTATTACTTAGATACTTTTTATCCTTTATTCTTAGTAACAACAGCAACATAAAATTCACCTAGCAGAAATCATTTTAATACCATTAGTTTTTCAGTGGCATGTTTTTTCCATAAGTGAAGAACAGCCACTCAGCTGGTGTTTGAGACCATCCTTTCCATCATTTGGTGGTTTAACGCTGGCACTCAGTACTACTATTCTGGTTAAAACTTTGGCACAGCCTACTGAAATCAATGGGACCCTTTTCACTGACTTCAGCAGGCCAGTTGGGTCCTATTTCATTTCACAACTAGAATTTCTAATGGGATGACTTATCTAACATTACTTATCCAAGCAGGCTCTGTAAGGCAGCTGTAATCCTGCGAAAGGGATTTGGTTTTACTCAGGCAGATATCCTTATTCCCAGTGACTGAGCAGTTGATGGCAGTGTCTGAAGCTAAAGTATCCTCTTCACACAGGAGTTTTTGTTTGGTCTGCTTCATAAAGCAGTGCATGTCTCTGAAAAGCACCAGTTTAGCATTGCTTCTGATTTGGCTATGTTTTTGGCACAAGTAAATTGCTGAGGAGCTTGGGGGGAATGGCGTATCCAGTTCATCTTTTCAGTAGGGTTTTGGTGTGCTATATTGGCTGGTTGATGTAGCTCACAAGCTAATTATGTCACCATGCTGTCTTCTAAGCAGGTTCTGGTCCTGCAGGTGCTAAATGATGTGGATATACTTCAAACTGAACAGATGCATCTCACATTGACAGCTGTTATTGAAATCACAAAAATTAAGATGAATACTTAAATGTGACTGTTTTTCACTTTTGGAAATTTAAGCTGGAATTTTCAAAAAGAAAAAAAGGTGCCTACGTTTAGATCTAGTCTTGAAAATTTTTGTCTGAAACTGCAAACGCCTTAATGCTGATTCCTATAAGGCTTTCTGCATCAACGGATAGAAATGCAGTGCAAGACCTGTGCAGCGTTTTAATTCCACATAAGCTCTATTTTAAAGTCTAAAGTGATGTGGAGGCCTTATGATAGCCCTCAGCACAGGGGTCACCTTCACCAATAAATTATAGGACAGTCAAACATGTAAAACTCCTCTGGCTCATATCAGTAGAGTGCATAGTTGTGCATTTACAGTTTAGTCCACAAAACATAGTATCTGTTACACCTAATGAGAAATAGATAACATCACTTTAAAGACAAAAGAAAGAATTTCATTTCTGCCATGTTGTAGCCATATGGTTCCAGAATATGAAATAGACAGAGTGAGCAAGGTAATATCTTTTATTGGACCAATTCCTGTTGGTGAAATTCATAAGCTTTCAATCTATGCAGAGCAATTCTTCAGGTGAGGGAAAGAAGCAGAGTGCCTGAGCTAAATACAAGTTGGGAGACATTGTTAAGCAGAAGGGTTAACACATGCTTGAGGTAGGTCCCTGAAATGAGGTTGGCAATTGGGGTTAAATTGTTATTCATAAAGTCTTTGAAGTGGTCATTTAAGGGTAGCAGGCAGTGCGGTGTGTTAGAAGTTGCTGTGATGAGCCATTACATCTGTGTCTCTGCCCTAGTCTACATTTGGGGAAAATTCAGCGGCAGTCAACCGCTGGTTACGCAAGGAACGTAAACTTCACATTAGGGGAAAGTCAACAGCAAATTGCTTGCTATCAGCTTTCCCCTACTCCCCCAATCCCCAGGACTTCCAGGGTTGGCTTCCAGGAGCAGCATGGCGAGTTCATACTCACCACAATCCACTCCTGGAGGGGCAAACTGACGGCAGCAAATTTGCCACTGTCAGTATAGACATACTTTCTGTTAAGTCCATGGCTTTTGGTGTCTCAACGAGTCATGAATTTAATGGCTGATTTGTAACCTGGTGGGATTTTGGAGGCAGTCAAAGGGAGATATACAAAGCATTTAAAATACCTTGTGTATCTCCCTCTGACTGCCTACTGCCGGCTAACTGCGGGGTCTTCAGTGTGCTGAGTCAAAGGGAATGCCTTTCCTTCAGCTCAGCACTACTCATTTTGCCAGGGTAGTCTTACTAGATCAGCTTTCTGATCAGCTGACTGGGTCTTCACAAAGCTGAACAGTTGATTGGGAAGATCAGTCTAACGGTAGTAAATTTGCCGCTATTAGTGAAGACCTCCCCTACCTGTGCTAAGATAAGGAAAATTGATTAATCTTTTCCTAATTTAATGTCTTTGTGCACTTCAGCTTCACAGCAGAAATATGCTAATCACCAAAATCAGCAGACATTCCACAGACATGGTGGATTATGGTTTCCATACAAGATGCCATTTGTATGTATGCATAGCATTCTGTACTTTGCTAACTTTTGGTATGATCCCTGCCCACAAAAGAAGGCATATGTGGTTTGGGAAGGGCCCCAACTTCCAACACACTAGTGTTTTATGAAACCGCAAACACAACAGGTTTATAAGCTCTTGAAATGAAATACAATTTGAGAAATGTAATCCATTACCATTATAATAGACTTTCTATAAAAATAATAAAAGAAAAACAAGAGAAAATGGGTCCTGAAAGGTATAGGCCAACTGGGAAGTATTGTGGCTTTGGCTTGAATGCCACTGTATCAGACTTCAGAATTCTCCCAGGCAGTAATCTAATTGTAAATGATGTATATACAGAACATCATTTCTTAGCTTTGGCTGTTAGTGCCCCCCTCCCTCCTTTCCCTTTCTTCACTCCAACCTCACACATAAGAAATATTGAAGTGTTTGCACTAATGGAGAAATGACAACGTGCAGTCAAACTTAAACCAGCTGTTTCCCTGCACTGTGAACACAAAGAGCAGGGCTTGTAATATTTATAGCTTGCCTGGCCTCTAGTGAGGTAGATGCTGACTGCCTTAATTTGCTGTGATGGCCTTAAGGCTTAAAGCAGCTGTGGATTGTGAGATAGCCAGAAAAAGGTGCGGGTAGAGAGGAGAGGAGGAGAGATGGTTTCACTTAGCACAACATTATTGTTTGATTGAAAATATATGGCTGAAGCATATACTTTTTAGTAAATTAGCATCTTTTGTTTTGCCTGCAGAATATCACTGACATAGTATGTGTTGGTAAACAGAGTTTGCTTTGTTCCTTTTCTGTATGAAATAAAGAAGGTTTTGATTCAAGACCCAGTTTAAACAACACTCAAGGTTCCATATTATTATTCAGGATACTCTCCCAAATGGCTAGGCTTATCCTGGGTGAGCAAAAAACAAACACGCTATGAGTGGCAGTGTATAAGCATAGCTATATGAAATGCTCAGCTGCAAAGGGAATTGGTCAGAGAGTGTGCAAAGCCAATCTAGAGTTTTTGTCCTAGAGAGGAAATAATACAAAGCTAATGGTAAATAGTTAATGAGTCCACGAACAGTGTTCTTTTCCAAGGGCACTGAAAAGTGCCACCAGTGAAACTAGTGTGAACGGTGTGTCCTGGGAAATAATCTAGCAAGGTATGGAGAAGAGAAAACATTTTAAAGCATTTTTATATAAGGGGCAAACCTAGGGTAACTGTTTTGGCTGGGACAGTCTCTTATTTAAGCCCTTTCCCGGTCGCCATGACCTCTTTTTGGCAAAACTGAATGTGTATCCTGCTTGCTAAAGGGGATGAGGAGTATGTAGTGGACAAGGGACAAGAGGCTTGGTCCATCTCAGAACAAGCAGGAGGCAGGGAGGACTAGAGCAGAGGCAGGCCTCAGGTGGCAGGGAGGAGTGGGACTGTAGTTGGGGCTGGGCAGCAGGGAGGGCTGGGACTGGATCCAGTCCTACTTGGATTGGGAGGCAGGAGCTGGGATTGGGGCCAGCATCTTTCATCAGGCAGGGCTGAGGCCAGCAGTGTACAGTGTCCTATTTTCCCTGTGGGAAAATATGGTTAATCTATACTATTGTTAAAATTAGTGGCATAATGAACCCCATCAGCTTAAGCAAGAGGAGTGGTCCCAGAGTGTTTGGTAGTAAATATAACCTCCATGCATTTTTTGGTATTCTCATATCTGTGTTAATCATTGTAATCATGTGTCAAGATTGCTGTATTGCTTTCCTAAAAAAAAAAAAATTATACAAAAATTGTATTGTGTTGTGTCTCAATGGGCCAAATGCAACTACATACCTAGCAAATTTCAGTGGGAATTTGCCTAAGTAAGAATTGAATGAGTACTACTGTATTTCTCTACCTATGCACATATAACACCACTGAACCATAACCTCAGTTATGCTTGACCTGGGAAAGAACATAGAAAGCAAACTGTCAATTAGCCTGAGCTTCTGATATGACTGAAGTCCAACTTCATAGTCTCCGTTCACAGGCAAAGGAATTGCAGCTACTGAATGTGGAGCCGGTCTCTGGAATCTGCAGCATTTCTAGCTATTTTTCTACCTTTTCTGCCAGACTTTGGCAGTTTGGGGATGGTTTTGTTCCCTGATTGCTCCTGGTGTCCCAAGCAGTGGTGCCCAACAATCTTTTTCATATTTGTTTGCTTTGGCAATTGCAGCTGACATGGACATTTTCCACAGTAATGCACATGTTTATGATCTGGGTGCATGACTAGCTGGGCGGTTTCTATAACAGTTTCAGTGAAAAAGATTGCTTGAAAATGTAGTGAAAAATTTTGGAAAATGTCAAAAAAGTCAACGTTGGTAGAGAAAAATTGCTGTGTAAAAAGGCCATTTTTCAAAGTAAATGCTTTTGTCTGGAAAAGTGGTGATTAGCTCTACTCTGTAAGAGGTTAGTCTATGCAAAGTGAGGGGAATAAATTGAGCATAGGTTGAAACAAACAAGTATAATTTGATCCTCAAATGGTGTAATTTTGGTCAAACATAATTGATCCTACCTTCCTGAGGCATACGTTTTTGCATGTTTGACTCATACCCTCTGTGGAAAAGGAGATGTGGGGGTGCTTGAGCCTTCAAGAACTGGGCCTCCTTTCCTAGGTCCCCAAGGAAAACTCTCTCAGATGTTGGGAGAGTGTAAAGAGGAGTGTGTGCTATGTAAGCTCGTAGAAGGATTTGAGTGGACCTGTTTTGGAAGGGGGAAAAGTGAGCTGGGAGCAGAGTGAGTAATGCAGAGTGGGGATCATCCCTAAACATTGGGGTAGAAACATGGTTCTTCTTCGAGTGCTGCTCAGATACATTCAGTAATAGGTGTATGTGCCTCAGCACATGATTGGTCAGAAATCTTTTAGTCCTAGCCTGTCAAAACAGAGCTGGCAGCCAATGCCCCCTGGCCACCCCGTGGCCATATATATGGCCACAGCCCTGCACTGCCTCAGTTCCATTTTTCCACCCTAAGTGACTGTATTGGAACAGCCAGCTCCTTGGTTGGCTATAGAGCAGGATCACCACTCCTCCCTGCTGCTTGCCATGCCCAGGTTCAAACCTTGTGCTGCCTGTGGCAAGGCTTTCCCAGGGGACGAACCCCACGAGAAGTGCCTCTGGTGCCTGGCCAAGGCCTATCTGCTCACTGAATGCTCTATCTGTTGGTCCTTCGAACCTAGGACCATAAAAGACAGAGAGCAAAGGTGCCGTGCATTGGCCGCGGAGCAAGTGTGGCAGCTTATACCCAAAGCTTCAGGGCTGCATTCAGCACCACGTTCCAGTTCAGCGTTAGAACTGTCCCGGTGCTGCTCGTCTCGAGAGCAAAAGCTGCGCTCCGTACCAGCCTCGGTATTGAAGCATCAGCGCTGCTGCATGTCTCCCCGGGACTGGCAGAAGTCAGTACTGGTTCTCTCCACCCCAGAGGGCTTTGAGGTGGCAAAGGTGCTTCTCCTTTTGCCAGTGCCTCCCACTCTGGTACTACCCAGAAAGAGGAGCAAACCAGCTTCCTTTCAGGTGCCCTGGTCACCCTGAAAAAGGCACCAAACTCCCTCCCTGGGCTTGGTACCGAGCTCCCCAATACCAGAAATGGGTGCCCAGGAAGAGGCCCCCGGTACCATTAGGGGGAAGAGCCCAAGAGCCGTACCACTTCGTCCCAACCAGCGCTGCTGACTAAAGCTCCTTCCACGGTGCCAAGGCCAAGCCTAATGCAGCTGTGGGGAACCATTTTGATTCCTGAGTCCCTGGGTCTTGAAGCGGAGTAAACAGCCCTGCCCACAGTCATCAGTACTGATGCCTTACAGGTACTGACCCCATGAGTGGTCTCCTCAGGAGACCCCACCACCCTCCCGTGGTACCGATCAGCCTAGTCTGGCACCATGTCCTCCAGTACCCAATAGAGCCCTGAACCCCAGGCCCTGCTCCTATACAGGGTACCTCACAGCACATTTTGATTTCCTCCTCCGTGTGTGCGCTCACGTGGGGTTGGAGACTTATTCCTTTACAGGACCTAGTGACACTCTGTTTAGCCCTGGGCTCCTGTCACCTTTTGAGCTCATAACAATTCCCCTGCACCTTAGCGTGCAGGAGATTGCCATGGCGTGAGGGCAAACTCCTGGGCCCATCACCTCTGTTTCCAATACCGTGGGACAAAAGTACCACGTCCCTAAGGAAGATTTTCCCTTTCTTGCCTACCACCCAGTACCATCTCAAGGGGTGGTAGAGGCTGCCATGGGATCTGGACAATTTCCCCATGAACCTCTCCCGAGGTCTAGAGAGGTGAGGGAGTTAGATCTGTTAGGCCGAAAGGCTTATGCCTCCTCTGCCTTCCAGCTTAGAATAGCCAACCACCAACCTTCGGTGGCCAGGTATGTCATCGACATATGGGAGTCCATGAATAAACTCAGGCATCTACTCTCCCAAGAGAACAGGGCAGACTACGATGCCTTTGTTGAAGAGGGTAGGCTGGCATCCCAAGATGTGCTGTTATCTGCCTGGGATGCCTCGGACACGGCAAGCTGCAGTGTGGCTTCCACTGTGGTTCTGAGATGGGAAGCATGGCTTCCAGCAGGTCATAATGGACCTCCCTTTCGAGGGGGGTCCCTCTTTGCCGAGGGGTCGGATAGTACCCTCAGTGGTTCCCAAGTCCCCCGAGGGGACCTAAAATACTTGGGCATGCTACCCTTGTGGCCCACTAGCCGCCCTCCCAATCTGTAATTGGCATCCAACAATTCCTTTGCCCTGCAGGTTTTGTTTTCTTTAGAGTCCTTTTCTACACCTAGGACTGTGAAGGACACCCTGACCCCCCCACCCCGTGACCTCCCACCCTTTACCCTGAAGGTAAATTGGGTTAACATGATGCTGGGGCTTTGTACCCTTCAGCATAATGTTAGTTGAGCCCTCATAGGGTGACGGGGACCAAACATACATCCCTTGCATTCAGGGAGGAGTCCAATTTGGTCGCAGGGAGCTACACACATCACAGATCGCCCCCTGGAACAATATTCCTGGTGGTTCTGTTGGAATACCTTTTGGGGATTCCTCTTCCTGTGTGGCATTGCTCTGAAAACACCCCCCCCCGCAACCCTCTGGGCAGCCCATACTCTCGGTAGCTTAGAAAGACATACCTGGGACTGGGCTTTGGCAAACCACCCTTCTTCTTCGAGTGCTGCTCCTGGCCATTCCCTTGTAGGTGTCTGCACGCCACGTGCACGGCACACCGGAACATTTTCCCATAGCCCCACGGGGCCAGCAATAGCGCCCCCTGGAGTGGCGCCAATGCCACTCCCTATATATGGCGCCACCGGCCCCCTCCCTCCTCAGTTCCTTCTTACCGCCCGTCGGTCACACAGAACGTCTCTGCTTTGCAGTCTATTCCCATCTTGTACAGTCCCAGTTAGTTGTTGTTGTTGTAGTTAGTTGTAGTAAAGTTAGTTAGTAGTAGTGGTCGTCGTGCCCTCCAGGGCCCGGGGCGGGCTATGCCCGGTTTTAAGACTTGCGGGAGTTGCAAGAAGCCTATGCCCATCGACGACCCACACGCTTCGTGTTTGCTGTGTCTCGGGGAAGCCCACCTTGCTGATCGCTGTAAGCGCTGCAGGGCTTTCAAGCCGCGGACTCAAAAAGACCGGGTCCAGCGGCTAAAACTCCACATGATGGAGGAGGCGCTCCGTCCGGCACCGGGGGACTCGGCGTCGAGCTTGGCGCCGTCGGTGCAGAGCGCCCCGGTGTCCTCGGCGCCGTCATCCACCCTGAAGCCCACCCCCAAGCCGTGCCAGGAACCCCGGCACTGATCCGCTTCCCCGGCACCGGCTAAGAAGAAGAAGCCACGGGACCGCTCCCCACCTCGTGGGGAAAAGGGCCGTGTGGACTTAACAAAGGGCCGCTCTCCTCCTCCGGCACAGGAGTCGAGAGAACCCCGGTACAGCCCGGTATCGGAGGCGTCGCCCACTAGAGACATTTTAGAAGAGGACCTTGTCCTGCCGACGACTCCAGAGGCCTTCTCGGCGGTGCAGGAACTTTGCGGCCCAGCTCAGCCTGAGACCCCAGTACTGAGACCGGTACCGTCACGGGGGAAGCCGGTTCCCTTTGGGTCGGCACCGAAGACGGCGCATGCGGTGCCGAGTCCATCCCAGCGGCACCGTTCCCCGGTCCCTCCAGCAGTGGTGGCGGCGGCAGGGGCGCCGCGGTACCGTTCTCCGGCACCTTCTCCGCGAAGTTCATCTTGTCGGCACCGGAAACGGCATCTATCCGGCGGCCGCAGATCGCCGGTACCATCTTCTTCAGCACCGCCCTGGTCTCCGCGGAGCAGCCAGTCGTCTAGCTCAGTAGAGGAGTTGGGGCCGAGGCAACAGCCTAAGTCAAGTCAGCCTTCCCAACCTCTCCAAGGTGCGCCCCCATTCCATCTTCAGTGGCCGGGTTGGCAGCCAGGCTTACAGTGGCCTCTTTGGACCCCCTGGGCTTTTCAGCAAGGTCAGAGCCTTGGCCTGGGTGCCCAGGTTTCGGGCTTGGAGTCTCACCGGCTTCCTTCGGCAGCGGCTAGCGTTCCTCATGACACGGGAGATGGGTCCGGAGCGGAGTCACCTGGGGACGATCAGACGAGCGTCATTAGTGGCACTCACAGTGCCCATTCAACTGCCCTGTCAGTGGGGCCGGACCTGGGGGAGTCATCTTCGTCGCCCCTGGATGAGGCCGTGGCTGGGGCAAAGCCCTCCTCTACCCTGGATGACGCTGCGGCGCACCAGGAGCTTCTCTGGAGGGTAGCCCAGGGTCTGAACTTGCAGGCGGAGGAGATAGCGGAGGACGAGGACCCGATGGTGGACATTCTCATGCCTGAAGGTCCCTGCCGCATTGCCCTACCTTTTAGTAAAACTATTCAAAACATGACCAAAGCGTTGTGGCATACCCCAGCCTCCATCCCTCCAACCGCAAAGCGGGTGGAGAAAAAGTACTTTGTTCCCTCCAAGGGCTATGAACATTTTTACTCCCACCCCACCCCCGGCTCCTTGGTGGTAGCGGTGGCGAATGAGAGAGAGCAGCAAGGTCATCTGGTGTTGACACCAAAATCCAAGGAGGCGAAGCGTTTGGACCTGTTTGGGCGCAAAGCTTACTCAACAGGAGGCCTCCAGCTCAGAATAGCAAATCAGCAGGCTGTTCTGAGCAGATATATGTTCAACGCCTGGTCCTCCCTGGAGAGATTTATGGACTCGCTAGGGCAAGGCTCCAGAGAGGCGTTTGCAGCCTCCATAAAGGAGGGCAAGGTTGTTTCCAGGGCCCTCCTGCAGTCCTCCTTGGATGCAGCAGACACGGCGGCCCGCGTGATGGCCTCGGGGGTGACTATGAGGAGATGCTCCTGGCTCCAGGCTTCCGGCCTTCCCCTGGAGGTGCAGGCCACCATCCAGGACCTGCCCTTTGAAGGGTTGGAGCTGTTCTCGCAGCAAACAGACTCCCGCTTGCAGACCCTGAAGGACTCCAGGGCTCTGATAAAATCTCTGGGCCTCCATACGCCAGCAGCTCAGAGAAAGGCCTTTAAGCCGCCACCGCCCGCGCGCCCGTTCCGCCAGCGCCAGGAGGAGGACAGAAGGTGGAATAGAGGTGGCCGCTGGTCAGCCGGGCACCAGACAGGAGACCAAGGGGGGTACACGCCACCCGGTGGCCCAGAAAAAGAACTTTTGAGGGCCAGCCCGAGGACGGCATACCAATTCGGCAGGATCTAGAGTCTCTACCCTTTTACAACAGACTTTCCCTTTTTTTCCTGGAGTGGCTCAAAATTACGTCGGATCGTTGGGTCCTCAGAACTGTACAGGAGGGCTACTCCCTCCAATTTGCTTCATTACCCCAGTCGGCACCTTCGCCCCACCCTTCAGCCACCCAGGGGGACCCCGCGCTAGTGGGGCTACTAAGGGAAGAAGTCCAATCCCTGCTCCTAAAAGGGGCAGTGGAGGAGGTTCCACCCAACAGGAAGGGAAAGGGGTTCTATTCCCGCTACTTTCTGATCCCAAAGGCGAAAGGGGCGTACCGCCGGATCCTGGACTTACAGCGGCTCAACCGGTTCCTCAGGAAGATCCGCTTCAGGATGGTTTCCCTTTCATCCATCATTCCCTCTCTAGATCCAGGAGACTGGTATGCCGCCCTTGACTTGCAGGACGCGTACTTCCACATTGCTATTCATCAGCAACACAGGAAGTACTTACGCTTTGTGGTGGGTCAGGTCCACCTGCAGTTTACGGTCCTTCCGTTTGGCCTTTCGGCGGCCCCGAGGGTCTTCACCAAGTGCCTAGCGGTGGTAGCGGCCTACCTCAGGAGGAGAGGGGTCACCCTTTTCCCCTACCTGGACGATTGGCTGGTAGTGGGCTGATCGCCTCAGGAGACGCGAGACCACGTAGCAGTCACCTGTGCGCTGTTGAGCCAGCTGGGCCTCATAGTCAACAGACAGAAATCCATGTTGACACCCTCGCAGAGGATAGAATTCATAGGGGCAGTTCTAGACTTGGAGTCAGCGAGGGTGTCCCTCCCAGCCTCCCGGTTCTGTGCGATTTGCGACGCGGTGGCCTCCCTGCTAAAATTCCCGCTGGTGTCGGCGCGAGAGTGTCTCCGCTTGTTGGGGCTCATGGCGGCCTACACTGCGGTCGTTCCGCATGCCTGGCTTTGCATGCGTTCCCTTCAGTTATGGCTGGCGAGTGTGTTCCGCCCGGCGAGAGACTCGCTGGACCTGATGGTCACGGTGCCCTCATCAATCCTGCACTCCCTTCGCTGGTGGACGCAAGAGGTCAATTTGTGCTCGGGGGTCCCCTTCTGGATGGACGGTCCATCAGTACATTTGATGTCAGATGCCTTGGACAAAGGCTGGGGTGCTCACTTAGGTGAGCTCAAGACTCAAGGGCTGTGGGCGGGCAAAGACTCCACCTTGCACATCAACGTCAAGGAGCTGAGGGCGGTGCGGTTAGCTTGCAAGGTTTTTCGAGACCAGCTTCGCGGCCGGACGGCCTCGGTACAGACAGACAATACATCAGCAATGTTTTACATCAACAAGCAAGGGGGTGCCCGCTCCAGGCCCCTTTGTCAGGAGGCAGTAGCGCTGTGGGATTTCTGTATTCGCCACGGCATTCACCTGATTGCCTCTTACGTCCCGGGGTCCTTGAACTCGGTAGCAGATGGCCTGAGCCGGAGGTTTTTGACCCACGAGTGGTCTCTCCACCCGGAGGTGGCGGAGTCGCTTTTCTATCAGTGGGGGTATCCCCTACTGGATCTGTTTGCTTCCCACCAAAACACAAAGTGCCGTCAGTTTTGCTCGTTCCAGGGCCTTGGCCTGGGTTCGTTGGGGGATGCATTCAAAGTCCCATGGACGGGGGGGCTAGTGTATGTGTTCCCTCCGATGCCACTGGTTTCCAGGACGCTTCAGCAGATAAAGAGGCAGGGAGCAAAGATCATCCTGATAGCTCCGGCATGGCCACACCAGTACTGGTACTCGTCCCTCCTGAAGCTCTCCAGGTGCAACCCCATTCGGCTGCCCACGAGACCCGACCTCCTGTCCCAAGACAACGGGCTACTTCTCCACCCCAACCTGGAGGTGCTACACCTCCATGCCTGGCTCCTTCATGGTTGACAGCCAATGAGCAGCTGTGCTTGTCCCCAGTGCAGCAGGTGCTGTGTAGCAGTAGAAAGGTCTCTACGAGGTCCTCTTATGCGGCAAAGTGACGGAGATTTGTGCGCCGGGCAGGGGACAGTGGGCTGGACCCATTCACACTGCCAGTTCACTCTATCCTAGATTATCTGTGGCACCTAAAATCAACCGGGC
This sequence comes from Podocnemis expansa, assembly GCA_007922195.1. Taxonomy (NCBI): domain Eukaryota; kingdom Metazoa; phylum Chordata; order Testudines; family Podocnemididae; genus Podocnemis; species Podocnemis expansa. Next base: position 15,314,633 of record ML682069.1, on the reverse strand, counting down.
TATCGCTGTCGTCCCTCAAGGTCCACCTGGCGGCAATTGCAGCATTTCGCCGGGGGGATGAACGTCTCACCTAGTTTTCGATACCTCTTGTGAAGAGATTTCTCAAAGGACTGTCGAAGTTGTACCCCCCAGTGCGCACCCCGACACCTCAATGGGACTTGAACCTGGTCCTCACGCACCTCGCCAGGCCGCCCTTCGAGCCACTGGCATCGTGCTCCCGACTCTATCTGTCGTGGAAGGTAGCGTTCCTGGTGGCTATCACCTCGGCTAGGAGGGTGTCCGAGCTGCGCGCCCTTTCGGCAGAGCCCCCGTACACCACCTTTTTTAAAGACAAGGTACAGCTACGCCCTCACCCAGCGTTCAGGCCCAAGGTGGTGTCACAGTTTCACATGAACTAAGACATCTTCCTGCCAGTCCTCTGCCCTAAACCTCATGCATGTGGCAAAGAGCGTTGCCTCCACATGTTAGATGTCAGGAGGGCCCTAGCTTTTTACATAGAGCGGACGAGACCTTTCCGCAAGTCGTCTCAGCTTTTTGTGGCAGTAGCCGACAGAATGCGGGGGAAGCCCGCCTCTACACAGCGGATTGCGGCATGGATAGCGGCCTGCATTAGGGAGTGTTATAAGCTGGCTGGAGTGCCTCCCCCGAGGGTCACAGCCCACTCGACCAGGGCCCAGGCGGCGTCAGCAGCCTTCCTCGCAAGGGTCCCGATCGCAGAGATTTGTAGAGCAGTGACGTGGTCCTCTCCTCATACCTTTGCTCAGCACTACGCTGTTACCCAGCAGGCTCGGCAAGACGCGGCGGTTGGCACAGCAGTGCTGCAGTCGACGTCCCTGTGACGCATCCCACCTCCAAGGTAAGGCTAGTGACTCACCTACAAGGGAATGGCCAGGAGCCGCACTCGAAGAAGAAGAAGAGGTTGCTTACCTGTAACCGGTGTTCTTCGAGAGGTGTGCTCCTGGCCATTCCGCTCCCTCCCGCCTCCCCTCATATTGCGGGGGTAGAAGGAACTGACGAGGGAGGGGGCCGGTGGCGCCATATATAGGGGGTGGCATTGGCGCCACTCCAGGGGGCGCTATTGCCGGCCCCGTGGGGCTATGGGAAAATGTTCCGGTGTGCCGTACACGTGGCGTGCAGACACCTACAAGGGAATGGCCAGGAGCACACCTCTCGAAGAACACCGGTTGCAGGTAAGCAACCTCTTCTTCCTTATCTCGAAGGCCTACTGCCCCCCCCATTAGGCTGCAAGTGCAAATACCAACTACCCTTTGGCTCATGGTATTGGTGGGCCATTGCCCCCACTTCCCTGGACAGTTCATAATTGATTAGGCTGTGGCCAGGCAGCACAATAGGACACTTCTGCAGGGTTTTGTAAGGGACCATACCCTGCTCTCAGGTATAGGTTAGGAGTTTTCAGCTCTGGGTCCCTCACTTTGGGGGGAGGGCTCCTTCCCCCCCCCAAAAAAGAGGATGACACAGGGGGATCCCAATGCCAACCACCCATTTTCAGGATGTCTCAGTGACTGCCGTCTCCCTAGGATCAATGGTAAAACACCCCCAACTGGCTTGTGGTCGCTTTTCCCTTATCCTTCCAGCCAATTATGTTCATCAGTCCAGGTTCTGTCATGCCTTACCCATTCCATTAATGTCTTGTCCTCTGGGGTTGTATTGGTGGGCATGCTGTAACCCCAGGACCAAGTGCACTCTTTTAGTGAGTTGCATTATTTTTGGTCCCCTTTGCTCATGCACTCTGAGGGCACCTCACCCCTCACAAGACTGATACTCCCCCATTTAGAGGGGGGAGATCTAACGACTCTTGGGGCCTTCCTGTGTGGGAACAGGAATCCTTCTGGGGGCAGACCCCTTATGTTGCCTTCCTCACCCCTTCCCAGTTAGGGGCAATATTCACATGGTTGGGCGGACAGCTTTACTTAATCACAAAGTTTTCCACCAAAGCACCATAGAGAGCTCCTTGGCCCTATCCTTCCATGCCAGTTTTTACCCACTGATCCCACAGGACCCACTGGTTACTGCCGCTGACCTGCAGCAGTTCTTTCCTTCCTCCTTGTGCTTCAACAAATAGTCATGGGCGCCCTAATCCAGAATCCATGTGTTTCTTCCTGGCTTTGCCCAGTTCAGGCCCAAGGTGATCAGCAGCCCCTCAGCTTTATCACCCTCTCTTCCCAGAGGGTGGTGCCCCCTTTCCCCGGGAAGATTATCCTCCCACACCTGCCTTGGCTGTGGGGTACTTAACAGAAGGAAATAAACATTCCCGACCCAATCCCTACTGCGTCCTTCAAGTTTCCTTTTACTCAGTACTTGGGAGGCCTTCAAAACCTTACCTTCTTTCTCTCCTTTCATATGTTCCATGGTAGAAGTTTATGGCTTTGGTCCACTCAGGGCCCTTATCTACCTGCCTCCCTGCTAGCGATGGGAGATAGTTGGTTGCGGAGGTGATATAACTTATACGCGGAGGCACTGCCTTCCCTTCCTTCCAACCCCACATCCAGTCAAGTGGGGCTGGTTCCTCCTACATTCCAGTCATGGAACCTTCCCTTTCCATTGACAACTCAAAAGTGATAGTTTTACCCCTTAACACAGTGGGGTCATACAAACACTCCTTGGCCCCACATTCTCCCTGTCCCTTCTGCTACCAGTGGCCACACCTTTCCATGGGCCTCTGAGGGGACACTTGGTACCTCAGTTCCAGTGTTGGCATTTGCCCACCAGGTAAACTGTTCCAGCCAGGTGGTTATTTGATTCTTCCCGAACAACCCTGTAACCCTTTTCCCCTTAGTTGGGTCAGTAGAGGGGTCTCCTTTTCTCCCCCTCTCTTCCTCTTTTACTGATTCTTGGTATAGGTCAGTACGCCGAGCTTTTCTGGACTCCATCTTAGCCTTCCTTGTCGAAGCGGCTAAGGCATGCATCATGGGCCTAAGACCAGGGGACACACCCTGGCCACCTTGCTTTGGCAGGTGCCTTACCACCAGCCTTTTTATGTCCCTCATCTGGCGGCACCTAACTAGTTCGAGAACTCACCGCCACATCTGGTTTCCATGATATGATGACTTTATGCCTCCCTCTGGCCCTGCTGGTCATAGACAGGGTGCACTCGAGGGGCATAGGCCTCTGTCCTTCCCCGCTTAGGCCAGGCCATTCATCCTACCGGCTTCTCTGGGCCTGGGGTTCAGCCATTTTCAGGGGTAACCGTGCTGAAGGTGGGGAAAAAAACCCAATTCCGCCTGCCATCCTTTTGCACAGCTAGCAGTCACCTATTCCTGAATGTATCCACACAGCACTCGAAGAAGAACAGTGGGTTACTTACCAGTAACCATCCTGCTTCGAGCTGTGCTGCTCAGATTCATTCAGAACCCTCCCACCATCCCTGCAACAAGGAGTTGGCACATTTTAGGGACTGAGAAGGGGCAGGGCTCTGGCCATATATATAGCTATGGGGTGGTTAGGGGGCAGTGGCCTCCAGCTCTGTTTTGACAGGCTAGGGCTAAAAGGTTTCTGACCAATCATGCACTCAGGCATGTACACCTATTACTGAATGAATCCGAGCAGCCCATCCCGGAGGACAGTTACTGGTAAGTAACCCAACGTTCATGCCACAGAACACAGGGAAGGAAACTCATCCCACTTCCCAAGGCAAGGAGATTCATTGAATTCTTCTCTTGTGAAACTCCTCCCATGCAAATTGCCAATAGCAAGAACAGGGAATAATCCAGGCTGTTATTAAATTCACTAAACCAAATACTATGTAGATAGTTCCATAATACAATAGGTATTAATAGTAAATGAAAGACTGTTTTTCAAAACAGAAGAATGCTACAAAGAGATACTGTATGTTTATAATCCAAGTTACCTACATTATCTTTCATTTGCCATACCTTGCATTTAAACCCAATATAGTTATTTTATGTTGCAAATAAATATATCCTGAATAATAAAGAGTAAATATTGCATTTCACATATTTATTTATGATCTCAGTCCTGCTTCCATTTGAATCTATGAGAAGCAAAATTCCATTGGCTTCAATGAGAGCAGGAGTTTGGTTCTAAATCTCCCCTATCAAAGCAGTTTGATTTTAAATGATCTTATATCAAGGGAAGATTTCCAGTTCCAAAAGCCAATGGAGGATTTTGCTCAACAAACATTTAGCAGCACTTAGAAATTAATTAGCTCACTACCTGACAAACATAATGAGCTCTGCTGAGCTGGTTTTGGTTTGTAGTTTTGTAGCCTTTGGGGAGGCTTTGTAAATTCCAGGTGTAACAAAGTGTATTTACAAAGGGTAAAAATAACATGCAGCTGTGAAGAAAAACATCTCAGGTTTCAGTTCAGGCCTGCAGGTCAGAATGAATCACTGCAAAGCTGCGCCCTTTGTACTTGGGCACACTTTCTGAAGGCAACTTTTCCACTGCCCTCAGTCCCCTGATGATTCACAAATAAAGCAGACTCACAAAATGTCCTAAAAAAACCTTTTAAAGACAATCCATCTCTTGTTGTTCTATGTACTAAAAATATCTTTTTCTGGTAGCTGCTTATGTCTTTGGTTTTACTCTTCATATTAGGAAAGTCAGTTACGTTTGCTAAATGAGGCCTGGTTCAGTAAAGCAGTTAAGCATATGCTTAACTTTAAGGACCTGAGTAGTCGTTTTAGCTTTGTTGGTGCTACTTACTTGCTGGAAGTTAAGCATGGGCTTAAATGCTTTAGTGAATGGGGGTGGAGGATGTTCGGTCATTTGTCTAATAAAGTAAAGGGCCAAGCAGTTGACCATCTGCTTCTGGATAATGAAATATGCTAACTTAAGTTGTGATATTTTTCCCCTGACGATCTGTTTATAGTCAGATCAGAAAGCCACCCCAGCAGTTGTTGTCAGTCTGCCAGAAGCCCTTTGCTACTATGGGATATGTCACATAATTTATTGGTTTAGTGTGTACAATAGTTTTTTAATGCATGATTGCCTGTGGAAACAATATAGTCTAAAACTAATGTTTTTTTGTAGATGCAACAATCCGTTTAAATCCCTTGCATTCCAAGTTCTTTTTATCAAAGAAGAAATTAAGGAAATTTGCAGATTAGACCACAGGATGTGACTAGTAGTCTGTTCCACAAAATAAGTCAAAATAATCTCTACATACAGGGGAAAAAAAACAATAAACAGGCCAAACTGCTCTCATTCACATCCATGTTACCCCACTGACTTCAATAGGACTGCCCCAACATGAAAAAGGACAGAATACAGCCTGTGTCCCTAAACTATAAATGGAGTTAATTATGAACTCTCATTTATACACAGGTGCCAGTTCTATTTGTTAAAGGTAAACAGAAAGAGCCAACATTTCAGCCACAAACAATTTTTCTAAGAAACATAAAGCATGTAAATATGTTTGGAAGAATTTTTTGTTTTAATTTTGTTTGCCTCTGTCTAGTAGAAATAAAGTCTAATAGGCTGTAGTTAATTCAGTTTATAGTTGGAGGTGTACTATGGGAACATAGTACACTACTACGTGGCATGTGCATCTGTCAAAAAAATAGGAAGTTCAACTAAGGCCAAATTCTATATCCAAGTCTTAGAATATTGTCCAGTTATTGAAGGATTATCTATTAAATAAGAAACAGCTATAGAATTCACCTGAGATCTACTGAAATTATTCTGGGATCTGTAAGAGAACACGATCCAGTGAATATGAAATGTACTGGAAATCAGGAAAGTCAGAAGGGTTTTCCTGGCACCATGTGATCTTGGCAAGTCACTTTAGCCAACATTTCCAGAAGTGTAACTCATTATGGGAAGCCATAGTTGAAGATATTTAAAAACCAATTTTCAGAGGTGTGAAAGCCCACAATTGCAGATGACCTTCTCTGGATATGTGGATGCTCAGCACCTTGGAAAATCAAGTGCTGCATTCAAGAGCTGTGCAATTTAAAGTAAAATAAAAACAGACGTCAAAAACTAGGAGACATGTCTGTAAATTTAAGCCTTCACTTTTTCCTCACTCCTCTCCTCATGTGTAAATATGGGACAGTAACACATTCTTTTTTAAATGCTTTCAAATTTATGGTGGAAAATGCTTTATAATTGCTACTGAACTGCACTTACGAGATTATCATAAAGCATACATGGATAACCTATATCATTGTGAAATTTCGACTACGATAAAATATCTGCCATGAAAGTACCTTAAGAAGTGTGTTGACGGACTAATCAGAGTTTTTATAGCTTAATTTCCTGTCCAGGCCGAGCCTAAAAGAGCTCCAAACTGGATGAAACAAAAATGGCCAAAAGCAGAAACCTTATCTTAAGAAGTTTCTCCCCTGCTGAATTGTAGTCTGTAGCTGTATATTGTAATGACATGGCAACAGCACAGTAATGGCAAAACAATAGATTCACAAGCATTAAGTTGGCTCTGCATTAAACTTTATTCATTCCTATTGAAGAAACTGGGCAGTATTGGCCCTGTTCAGCAAGGAACTCAAGCACACACTTTCAATGTGACTGCATATGAACTAAAAGTTAAGCATGTGCTCAAGTTACTTGCTGAATCGGCACCTCATAGATGGCTATTTATTTTAATTGATATTTGAACAGAAAAACTTCATCATTTTTAAATGGATACTTCACTGAAAGGATAGCTTCCAATGCCTGTACTTTTTAAGGTCATCTTTAGAAACCGTCCCTTTTAACTCATCTTTCTACTTATAGTGTATAGGCTCTGGAGCAGGCTGTGGGTCCTTTTCACAATTTTGTTTTGTTTCCGAACAAGTGCAAATTATAAGTACGAAGGGTGCATAATCTGGCCCTGTGTGGACTTCTGCTTTGATACCCATGCACATTGTTGTACCAGGCGTATAAATAATCTGAATTAGGGAGGGTACACAGTGTCCAAAGGTAGATTGAAGGGATCATGATAAAACACATGGACCATTCCACAGGACACTTTGCCTTACCCTGAAATGGACCTCTGTGATTTAATACACAGAAGACACAGCAGGTTCTGTGGAGTGTAAACTGGTCAGGATTGGAAAGAGCCAGAATTGAGGTGCAACAATATTTTTGGGGTTTAAAGGCCCAGGAAAAGTGTAATTTTCTAGTAGACAGAATGTCTGTCTAATCAGCATGACTTGCTGCTTATTATAGACATCCATAGTACAGATGCATTATTGCAATAGCAGAATTAGATGAATACATAAGATAGCAGTACTGTATAACTTAATCTCTCCCCCGCAACCACCACCCTCTTTACATTTAAAGATATTCCCTTGTGGTTTTGTTCTTTCTTTTGATTTTTAAAGCAGTATTTATCTATATGATGCAACACATTGAAGACATTAAATTAAGGGTCAAATATGCCTGTGTCTGGCAGAAAGAAAATTGTGATGCCATTAAAAGGCCATTAGGGAACCCCCTATGGAACCTTAAACTCTAAAGGCTCTATTCAGAAGGCAAAACCAAAAGTGAAAAGGTGTCTGGTTGCAGATCCTTTGCAGACTTCAACTTCTTAACTACAGTACCAGGAGCTGAAAAAGCGTTTCCCAGTCATGCATGGGATATTTTGAATCATGACTTTGGCAAAAGACCTTTGTATATGGGCATACGTAGATGTGTCTGCACTGCATTATATGATGTGCATCTAATGGATCTAAGCATGTACCTAGTGAAACAATGGAGATGGCAAGTTCTCCAAACCTAAGAAACAATTCTGACTTTAAGTATGTTCTCTGTATCGTATTTAGAGAAACAAGCAGGATCTCTGCCTGTGACTGCTCAGTGTAAATCATCTAGTCCCACCTCTGAAAATAAATAAATTACAGACCACTGTATGTTTGCAAATATAGGGCCAGATCCTCAGCTGGTGTAAACCAGTGTAGTTACATCTAAGTCATTCGTTTTTCACTGTAAAGTCATTTAAGGGACCAGAAGCAGTCTTTTTGTGCTAGATGCCCAGTTTCCTATCTGACTACTCAGCACTTACAATAAAATCTCTATCTCTCACATGCAATTTGAATGCTAATAAAGATATTAGTGAGTGGGTGGTATAATAATCCAAGCAAATTCTGGTTGTTTTTCTAGGAATTCGCCTGATGACTGCAGCGTGGCAAAAGGAGGGAAGATGGTCAGTGGCTCAGACAATGTTGGAATGAACTATGGAAGCTATATGGAAGAGAAACATGTTCCACCACCAAACATGACAACCAATGAACGAAGAGTTATTGTTCCAGCAGGTTAGATAGTTTAAAAGCGGAAACTCCCTTTTTAGTAGAAAAATCTGTTACTGATATCATTAAGAAATCAATTAACCTGATCGGATTGAAAGATGACCTATTTTTTTAAAATATGCTACATGATATGCTAGATGTAAATTAGATATGCTACATGTAAAAGGCAAAGATGGTCTGATAAAAGAGATTACAAAGAAAGAATACAAAACTCCCAGAACCGTTATGAAGAATGACTTGAGAAATATAAGAATAGAGCCACTTAATCAGTCAATGCTGCCCACATTTTGAAGATTTCAGAGTCCCCTATCTGATGCTTTCTGCAGTCACTTGCTGTGTCCCCAGTCATAGAGTCAACAACTGTCAATCACTCTTGTGCAGAGAACGGAAAGAGGTTAAAATTTTTTGTGCACACTTAAACCCCTCTGGGCATAAGCATAAAAAGAAAAGAGGTTCATTTTTTTTTAATTGAGCACAGTAAAATAATCCATTTCTTCAGATGATTCTGCATGTTTGAGCAGTGTAATAAATATTACAGAATTTTAACAAGCAAACCGACAACTCCCTATAAGATGATGACATGGCTGATAAATTCAGTGGCTGGTGGCAAGATTTACTATGGGCATCAGAAACTGGACAAGGTGGCATTCACTACTTTGTGCCCTGTCTCCCTTGTGAACTTCATGTACTGGGAATAAGCTTCAAATTGTGGAATGATCAGCACGCACACACCCAGACTCAAAACAATAGACACACTTGTTACAATGTGAATGTATACACAAAACATCTACAGCACACAGATAGAAGGAGTATAGTTTGCTAGTAGTTCTTGAACTGCAGAAATGACTTTGTATGAAATGTTCCTGCTGCTATTACATTGCATAATTGTTTTACAGTTATTCAGTTGCTAAGGTCTGCAAGAGAACTAGCTGTGGCTAATTTTGCAAGCTATTACATCGGTTATTTGTCAAGCTACACACACACACGCGCGCGCGCGCACACACACACACACACATATTTCACAATCCTCCATATGTATTTAGACAGGGCTTTTCTGAACTGGCTTAAAATGCATGTAGCATAACTAAAAAGAAAGCCCAGGAAGCATGGAAGTTGAAGTGAGCAGCTGCACATAGAGTGAAAGCCTTCAATGAGCAGCATAGACTTTTGAGAATGGGTCAGGAAACAGAATGGGTTATGGTTAACTAGGAGAGGAAAGATGGTTTTGAGATTGAATTAGTCACTGGCCAGGCACTCAGAAGGTTAAAGTTCAATTCCCAGATTTGCCATGGAATTCTTAAGTGACCTTGGGAAGGTCACTTAATCTCTGTCTTCTTAGCTCCTGATCTTTGTCTTACATGTGGTATCTTATATGATATTTGTCTGTTTAACATGTAAGATTGTCATGGCAGGAGCTTTCTCTTACTATCTGTATATAGGACACAAGATCTGATGGGGCCCTGATATGGGTAGATGCCTCTGGACACTATTATTATACAAGTAAATAATGAGGAGAGAGGTTAAGGGTTAAATTTGTAGGTCTCTGTGGGATGGGAATGGAGAGAGGTAATTTAGAGGGAAAAGTGATGATAGAGTTGGAGTTAGGGATTAAAACTGTGCAAATAACTACTTTTTAGTTTCAGTGGATAACCTGTAAGAAATTAAAGGAAAAGATAATTTTGTGTCACCTTGAAACAAAAATTTTAGAAAATGTTTGGGGAATTAAAATGTAGAAGGAATTTCTTTCTGGTTCATATTAAATGTTTAGTTCAACTCAAGGCAAAATGTTATGGTTTTTATTTATTTATTGTTAAATAGAACTTTTTTGACTTAACAATCAAAATGAAAAGTTTCTCTAGTCAAAAAGTCAAAGTGTTTCAATATTTTCACTTTTTCTTGGAATTTTATTTTTTGGTGTCCCCCCCCTCCCGAAACAAATTGGCAGATTCAGCATAAATTTGCATAATGTTTTAGTCAACATGAATCTGCAGTTTTTGGTGAAAAACAGCTTTTGTCCAAAAAGTTTTGCCCAACTCTTAAAAATCAGTGGGGGAGGAATGGGCAAAGATTGGGACCAGTTCATTTTTTACCCCACAGGCAGTTTTGCTGGTACCTGATATCTCATAAAAACTGACGCAAGGCAGTGTGTTTAGCAGCATATAGCAGGACATCACAACAGTCTAAGTCAGGAGAGGGCTGGATTAATGAGATTGGAGGCCCATGGCGAATGTTTTTTGGAAGCTCCTCTTTCGTAAACCTTGTATTAATGGAAAGAGTATCCAGATTATGAAACTCAACAAATCATGTATGTAATGAATAAACACAAAAATAAAATAAAAAACAATGAGCAAGTTATATTGCTTTGATAAACACAAAAATACAAAACTTAAGAGTCAAATGAAATGCCATGTTTAAACTGGGATTTTGTGAGCTTTATGTGATGCCAATTCAGTTCTGAATCCTCAGATGACAGCATATGAATAAATTCCATTCAACTGACATGATAGCAAGGAGTTGTGTGGCACTTTAAGACTAACAGATTTATTTTTTGCATGAGTTTTTGTGGGAGAAGATCCCACTTCCTCAGATGCTTCGAAGATGGGTGAACTTACAGAAAGGAATGAAACTAAATGCAAGGGGGTGTAAAACATAGGATCAGGTCATAAAGTAACAGCAAATCAGAGCAGTTTACAGGCTCAAACCGTGGGAAGCCTGAAGTCAAATTACCCTTTGTAATGGGAAAAGAACCCATAGTCTCCATCAGTCCTGCTTTCACAGAATTTAGCTTGCATATTAATTCGAGTTCAGCCGTTTCTCTTTGAAGTCTTGATATCCCAGGTACAGCTCTAATGACAGTCGTTAACAAATCCATCATCGAGTGATTAGGAAGATGGAAGTGCTCAGCAACTGGTTTCTTTGTTCTTTGATTTCTGATATCAGCTCTGTGTATAAGGTGTTGGGGCATTTCTTGCACATGATGGCATAGACCACATTAGTAGATGAGCAGGTAAATGAGCCTTTGATGGAGTAGCAGGCTTGATTAGGACCTATGATGGTGTCTGTTGTGTAGATATGTGGGCAGACTTGGCAGCATGGCTTTTTGCAGGGGTGTGTGCCTGCTTCAATGTTCCTGTTGTTAGATCTGTAGTTGCTGGTGAGTATCTGTTTAAGATTAGGGGGCTGCCTATAAGCAAGGAGTGGTCTGTCTCCTAATGCTTGAGAGAGAGAGGGATCATCTTTTAGAATAGGCTGTAGGTCCTTAATGATCTTTTGCAGAGGTTTGACTTGAGGGTTGTATGTGGTGACTAGTGGTGTTCTGTTGCTTTCTTTCTTGGGTCTCTCCTGTAGTAGATGACTTCGGGGAACCCATCTAGCTCTGTCAATTTGTTTTCTTACTTCCCCAGGTGGGTACTGTAGTTTCAAGAATGCTTGATAGAGATCCTCAAGATGTCTGTCTCTGTCTGAGGGATCAGAGCAGATGCGGTTATATCTTAGGGCTTGGCTGTAGACAATGGATCGTGTGGTGTGTTTAGGGTGGAAGCTTGAAGGATGTAGGTAACTATACCGATCAGTAGGTTTTCGGTATAGGGTGGTGGTGATGCGTCTATCCCTGATTTGTACTGTAGTGTCAAGAAAGTGGATCTCCTGTGTGGAGTGTTCTAGGCTCAATTTGATGGTGTCATGGAAATTATTGAAATCTCTGTGAAAATCTTCAAGAGCATCCCTGCCATGTACCCAGATAATAAAGATGTCATCGATGTAGCGCAGGTAAAGAAGAGGTGTCTTGGGATGAGACTTGAGGAAACGTTGTTCTAAGTCGCCCATAAAGATGTTGGCATATTGTGGGGCCATGCGGGTGCCCATAGCAGTGCCACTGATTTGGAGATGTAAATGATCCTCAAATCTGAAGTGGTTGTGGGTGAGTACAAAGTTGCAAAGTTCAGTCACGAGCTGTGCTGTGTCATCATCTGGGATGGTTCTTCTAATAGCTTGTAATCCATCCTTGTGTGGGATGTTGGTGTAAAGAGCTTCTACATCCATAGTGGCCAGAATGGTGTTTTCAGGAAGTTCTCCAATGGACTGTATTTTCCTCAGGAAGTCTGTGGTGTCTTGAAGATAGCTGGGAATGTTGATAACATAGGGTCTGAAGAGGGAGTCCACATAGCCAGATAGGCCGGCAGTAAGAGTGCCAATGCCTGAGATGATGGGGCATCCAGGGTTTCCTTTTTTATGGATTTTGGGCAGTGTATAGAACATCCCTGGCCGTGGTTCTGGTGGTGTTTTTGTCTCTATACGTTCTTGTGCTGTCTTAGGGAGTTTCTTGAGTAGGCATTGTAATTCCTTTTGGTATTCCTCAGTGGGGTCAGAGGAAAGTGGTCTGTAGAAGGTTGTGTTGGCAAGAACATTAAGTTTTGTTTCTACCATTGTTGACCAAAGACAATTTTTTATTCAGAGAAAGCTTAAAGAACAATCATGTTGCTTCTCAACTGCAAGGGTTGCATTCAAATACAATATCAGTGCAGTGAAGATGTTTGGGAAAAAATTACTCAGATCTTTGTCATGTAAAAGTTTGATGATGCCAGTAGCAATCTTATCCCACATGTCACAGTATCTTAGAAATGCTGAAAATTGATACATTTTGGCAAGAAGCTCAGGCTCTAGAATAGATCATTTGGGTGAGGGTTGGGCAACCAGTGAGTGCATGGTTTCTTCTCCTCTTCACTTTGTATTTGATAGAGCATTCTTCATTTTGTAACCTAACTAAATCTGTTCTAACTTACTAAATAATAGCCAAGTCCACATGTCCTTATTCAGCCTTTCCCTAGAATAAATAGATATTGACTTCACTGTGTGTTTTGCCAGAGTAAAGAGTATGAACTTCACCAGAAACCTTTAAAAATTATAGTTATAGGCTTTTGTCCCTGTGAATGCAAACCCCTGTACCCAGTGGGACTCAACATATGGGCAGATGTTCACATTAGTAAATAATGCCAGATAATGAGACACAACAGTGGGGTGAAAGCAATGGGAGGACAAGTTAGCAGTATAGTGAATGTGTTATAGGTAATAAACAGTAGCTCCAAATTACCACCATACTTTGAACAGTCATTTTTTTTACCAGGCCTTCTTTTCGCATAATAGACCCAGTTTATTTTGGCTTGGTTTGGTTTCGTTTCGTTTGGTTTTTCGTTTGTTTTTTGTATGACTTCACTAAAAATAGTGCATCATGGATTAACATGGTCCAGCATTACAGCAATTTACTTTGTTAATTCAATACTGGTCCACATAAAAAAAATGCTAATTTTTTGCTTTATAAAACCATTCAGATCCAACGTTATGGAGTACAGACCATGTACGTCAGTGGTTGGAATGGGCTGTGAAGGAATATGGTCTTCCAGATGTTGACATCTTGTTGTTCCAGAACATTGATGGGAAGGAACTATGTAAAATGACCAAAGATGACTTCCAGAGACTCACCCCAAGCTATAATGCAGATATCCTCCTCTCACACCTACACTACCTCAGAGAGAGTAAGACAATTTCCACTCTTTATGATGGTTAGAACAAATCTATCAATAGTATTTGCAGTTGTAGTGCTGTTTCAATTTGGGATTTCAAACCTCTCAACCTCAAATGTTACTGCTTCTGAGAATATTAAGTAGGACCTGATCCAAAGTTTATTCAAGTTGATCAAAAGACTCCTACTGACTGCGGTGGGTCTTAGGTTTGGCCCATCATGACTGCTTCACAAAATGATTTTAGGAATATCTCCAGATGGGCATATAAGACAAAAATTAATTTGAAACCCAGCCCATTCATCGACATTACTGTAGGAAGAAAATCAAAGGGGACTTTTGGTGATGATGTTTTTTCTGGTCACATATTCTTTCCATTTTAGGTATGAGAATCCTAAATGAGAGTGAAAACATTGATTTATAAAGAAAATTCCAGGCATGATTCTATGAAATATATGATCTGTTCTACTCTGCATAGGTGCATGTAGCTCTCATTGAAATTAAAAGGAGTTATGTACATTCATGGAGAAGAGAACAGAATCTTGTAACTCTGAAACTAAAAGGATTTGCAGCTCATGGCTAACATTCTTAGGAGGAACACTGACTTAATGATTTGAAGGCTGTAGCCCTAACCTAAGAAAACTTTGCAAATTTGCATACTTAAAAAAAAAAAAGTAAAATGAGCAAATATGGATTAAAAAAAATTACAATACCAGTGTGGTGCATTCTTTTCCACACACACACACACACACACACACCCCAAGCAGATAGAAATATTATGTCTAAAAAATATTATTGAAATGAATACCCTACTTTAAGCTTTAACACATGCACACCTCCTCCACAAATGGCAGAAGGAAACTGATTGTTACTAGACTTGCTTTAAAACAATCCTAGTGAGGGAAAAATGGTTTTAGAAGATAATTCACAATTTTTTTCATTTTACTGTCGCTTTTTGTTTTGTTTTGTAGCTCCTCTTCCACATTTGACTTCAGATGATGTTGATAAGGCCTTACAAAACTCTCCACGGTTAATGCATGCTAGAAACACAGGTAATGCTGGCACTGCTCCCCTTCCTATAGGCCATCTTCTAAAAGCACAGGATTCCTGTTTGAGTTGCATGCTTCAAAATAGAAATGTTAGATCAGCAGGAAGGTGGTTTTCTCCCTTGATATTTGTGTAAGACTCATATTAGCAGTTATGGGAGTTTTACACACACACACACACACACACTGAACAGAGGTGAGATAATTTAGGACCAAATCTTGCAATTGGATCCATGTATTCAAACTCATATACCTGTGCAGGTGCAAGGCCAACACACATCCAACAAACTACACTTGGTCACCCTGATCCTATCCTACTCTATTCTGAAGTTACTGGTAAATCCACACAGATGATCCCTTGGCCTGCATGGAGCCCCACTAAAGTCGAGGGAGCATTGTACTGACTCAGTAGGCCACCTGCACAGATCAGCTTGCAGTATTTGTGTCTAAGGGTATGTCTATACTGATGGCAGCAAATTCGCTGCTCAGTGTGCTGTTCCAGGTTCGATTGAGAGGTCTATCAAGATGCACTCAATTGATCTCCAACTCAGTGATATAACTCCAGCCCCGTAAATGAAATAGTGCTGAGTCGATTGGATGGTATTTCCAATCGACTTAGTGCAGCATGAACAGGGCAGTTAGTAAGGCAATGGAAGATATGTAAGGTATTTTACGTACCTTGCATATCTCCTGTCAACTGCCACTGAAAAGTATGCCAAGTGTAGACTAGGGCTAAGTCTGGCTTATTTCTCCCATAAGATATACTGCATCCTGGATCCATGCAATATACTGTACCATGTATTTAAATACTATTTTACTACAGAATGGACAGTTAGCCTTAGATAAACAGGGATTTCACTTTTCCCCATTGTAGAAGTTAGTACTGATGGTTTTGCTGATAGTGTTTCCATTTTTAATCTTTTAATTGAGACTCTGCCAATGAAAAATGAAACCTGCTAAATTAGAAAAAAAAAAAAAGATTTTTGTAACCTCAGAAAAATGTAGAAAATGTTTGGGGGGTTTTAAAGCAATAATCTCTTTTTACCATGTTAGGCCTTATCTCCATGCTGCTACTATGCTTGGGCTTTTTTAAAAAGTGTGGGGGGACAAGAAAGAATGCATTTTATAGACTGCTTCCTATCCTCAGTGTCCTCTTCTAATGTAGGTTTTCATGCTGATTTCCTGAGGTTTCTCTGAGCTGAAGTCCTACTAAATGCTAATTTAGAGGGTGACAGGAAATGCTGTATAATACATTTGATTAGATACAAGTTTTGGATATCATGTCATCATGCCTGAGGGTATTAGTTACCTACAGTGACCAGAAATAACAACTATTTAAAAATGGAAA
The DNA here is from genome assembly GCA_007922195.1 of Podocnemis expansa. Classification (NCBI taxonomy): domain Eukaryota; kingdom Metazoa; phylum Chordata; order Testudines; family Podocnemididae; genus Podocnemis; species Podocnemis expansa. Next base: position 15,298,495 of record ML682069.1, on the reverse strand, counting down.
ATCTAGTATCAAAAAAGAATATAAATATTCTTCATTTTTCTCTCTTCCACTGCTATCATTAGCACTGTTTCCCTATAATATTACAGCATAGTTACTCAAAGTCAAATGCTCTTTGCTGTGATCAAATATTTCATGTCCAATATATCTTCTATCTAAGGACTCTATGTTTGGCCCAAAGTCCATCCAAGTCAGTGGGACCCTCTCAATTGACTTCAATGGACTTTGGAACAGCTCTTTAAATTGCATTTTAAAAATAAATAGACTTTAGGTCTTTTCCATCTCTGACAGTCCGAATCCCAATTTAGCAATGCGCTTCCCTATACAGTTATCCAGTAGTTGCTTAGTGATTCCTTTTGTTACCTTTCTCTGTATATTTGCAGTGGTATTGAGATTTCTTAGCCTATCTGCCCCAAAAAAGTAATCAGTATTTAATTCACTGAGATAATTGATACACTGCAACTGTATACCAGGAATATCATACAGTGTGTACATGTAAGAAATAATATAATATTGGTTCTGTTTGTTTCTGTATGTATAAAAATCTGGAGTGAGAATTTCAAAGGAGCCTAAGGGAATTAGTGTCCAACTCCATTTAAAAGTCAATAGCAGTAGGGCACATAATCCCCTTAGATCCCTTTCAGATTTCCAACTGTGATAGTTAGAAACTTGTTAATGTGGTTAGAGCTATTTAAATTCCTGAAATAGTCAGACATCATTTTCTGGATCAAAGTGGTTTTTTTTACAGTGTTTTACTATAGACTGAGAATTAATTCTCTGGGAGTCTGATCCAAAAGCCTTGGAAGTAAGTGAAAAGATTCCTATTGACCTCCAGGTGCTTTGGATCAGGCCGTCAGCTTTCTGTGGAAAATATCCATAGGTGGGAAAAATGTAAGCATGAACTAAAGATGAGGCAAAATAAATTTTGTTTCACAGTAAATATGGAGCCTGATGAAATGTGAGGTCAATTTTTCTGACTTTAAAAAATATGGACTTATTTCTCTTCTAACTTGCCTTGGTTTACACTGAGGTATCTCCACTGATTTGAATGGATTCACACTGATGTAAAGGAGACTAGAATCAGGCCAGATAATCCACACTCTAAATGCATTCTGACAGATGGAAATGCAGTTAGTGGTAGTGCTGGCTGGGGGGGGGGGCAAGGAACCCCCAAAAAACAGTTCTTATGTGTTTTGTTTCCACTTTTTCCTGCAGGAGGGGCAGCTTTTATTTTCCCAAATACTTCAGTTTACCCAGAAGCAACACAAAGAATTGCAGCCAGGCCAGGTATGTGTGGTGATCTTTTTGAGTGCTGTGATCTTGCTTACTCTGACTCCCTACTTCCCCACTCTCCTTCTTCTTCAGATATCTCTGTATAAAGTAGCACACAGAGACCTTACACCATAACTAAATGACTTTTTCTAATAGCAAGAGTAGATATGATTATCCTTAGAGCAGTCACTGATTAGAATGTAACAGAAAAAGGTGCACAGGTGATGCTTGAGTAAAAATGCATCAACCAAACATTGAGATGCAACTCCAGGGAGTGAATCAGAATTAAACATTGCCATTGTCAAATGAACATAATGGAGAATAGGAAGTAACTGAGGTTCCTGAAGGATTAGAATGACAATTTCTTATTTCTTCAGCTGTTTTGACAATAGAATACCAGGAATTTTTTGCAAGTTAAAAGTGATACACTGTAGCAGCTCAGGAAGGCATAATATGGGATTGCCGAAATATCTCATCAGACAGGAGTGAATTACAAGATCTGTTTTAGATAAGGACATATTGTACCAATTCCTCATGATTAAAAACAGGCCAGCATATCTATGATAGCAAAATAGTTAACAAAATACAAATCATTGTCCAAATAAACTCCCAGATCCTGAAATGAGAATAAAGTCTTAATTTTCATGCTGTTTCAAGTAGGGCTGAGAACTGGCTCTTTCTTTTAAAAGAGGGCATAGTCACAAAACAGTAGGAGGATGTGTTTTACTTTGTGACTCAAGAGTTTGCTCACAGTACTAAATTTATACTTCTTAATGAATTTCAGCTATGTAATGTATTAAAAATAAAGTCTGAATAACTAGCAGAAGTACGCAGATGCACAAGTTTCATGCAGCTGCCCTTAATATACAGATGTACAAGACCCCTCCCCCCGCCCCACAAAACAAACAAAGAACTAGGTGTACAGACAGCAAAGTGATAGACACATATCCCATTAATACCATATTTACTTTTTTTTCCCCTACTTTCTTTATGGGGCAATAGGGGTTTAGAAAAATCTGGAGCTACCAACACCTGTATGTGACATCACCCTTTTCCTTCTTTGCTTGTATGTCGTGTCCTTCTCCTGCTGCCTTTGGACTAAATTCTTGGCCCTGGACAAGATGTTGCACACACTGGTCACAAACTTCTATCTGGGAATACCATTAACACAGATGTGTTCTAAGCAGGTGCAGAGCCAGCCTAGTCAGCCTGTGGACCCCATCTTTCTTCCCTGGTGCATAAGAGCCTCTAGACGTGGGAAAGGAAAGGGCAGGTAGCAGCAGGCAAAGGGGAATGGATGAAGTATGTTGCACTCTGGCAGCTCTCAGCTGTTATATGGTCGTTGTGGACCATAACCAATTAGCACTTGTTTAGAGTAGTCCCCAGTCTGATATAATGTTCATTAGGCTTTCCTAACCTACATCCCTCCTGCCCCCATTTCTACATGTTCAGTAGAAGCGGACAAAGCACATAATTAGGCCCTTTGTCTGCCTTTGTTTTCCTGTTAGATAGTAAATTCCCCAGTGACAAGACTATTTCTATCTATGTGCCTTAACAGCACTGAGCACAATTGGATCCCAGTTTAACTGAGACTTCTAGGTGCAAATATAGTATAACATAGTGGTTCTCAACCTTTTGAAGGTTGTGACACACTTGGTGGCATATCATGACCCTATAGGACACACCAGCCCACCCCTCACCAGGCCACATCCAGCCATATCCTGGTTCTCCATGACATACTTACCACCCACAGTAATGTGTCCCGATGCAGTGGTTGATAATCACTGGTATAACAAATAAGAATAATAGTACTGTATACAGTTACTTGGATTAGGGAAAATACCTGGAATTAGCACTATGTTTTTCAATTCTCCATTTCCATAAAAGAAGAATGTGATATAAAAGTAGAAAAATCACAGATAAAAACGCACACTCGCTTAAAATGTAATACAGAACAAAAAGTGTCTATCTCAGCAAAATGGAAGTTTGGAGAGTGTTAGATTCCATCAGACTGCAGTGATGGTAGTGCCAGTCATACCCTCAAGCCAAACAGACTAAATAAATTAAAGGGAATTTGGTTGTGAATTACACATTATGTGTTGTTTCCATTCCATTTTCTTTCTAGTAGTGTCTGAAAATGGGCAGATGTACAAATGCCATATAATGAGTCAAACTGCTTTCTGAACGGGTTCACTGCCTCCTACCTGTTCTCATTTTTAAAGACTGTCAAGCAACCTTTCTAAAAGAATGCAAAAATACTATTAAGAATCTACCAACCCTCCAAAGAAGTTTATGCTCCTACCTTAATACAGCACTGATTTGGCAGTAGGTTTATTTTATTCTCTTTCTGGAGATCTTGAAGCAGGTCCAAAGTTAATATACTGTATATACTGTAGCAGAGCAAAAAGAAGCTCCACATAGCCCGGGCTAAGGTTAAATTAATGAAAGGTGAGGACAAGGGACTAAAAGGCTCCCTTCATCCACAAGCTAGCCAATGAGTGGCTGTGAAAGCCATTGACACTTCTGTGTCCCCTCACTGCATGTTCTTCTCCCCTTTCAATGGGGCCTGCCCAGTCATTGCCAGCTCACGTCCCACCCACTGAGGCAATTGAGTAACATGGCACTCTGAGGATTACAGACATATTAACTGCTGGGGTATTTGAGTTTCTCTTAGCAATTATGTGAAATTTTTTGTTTTTAAGGGAGTAACAGTGGGAAATGCTGAAGTATAAGACAGCAGTTAATTGTTAGCCAAAAAGAGGTGGGTTTTGTGAACAGTTCTGAAAAAGGAAAGTGAGGTTGCTAGGAGCACAAGGGGAGAAAGACTGTACCAAGCACAAGAGTAAAAGAAGGAACCATAGGTGGAAAAGACAAAAGAAGGCTGCAGAATTAACAGAGTAATGAGCACATGCAAAGGGAGAAATAGGAGACCAGGGTGGACTTGTAAGTATACAGGATCAAAGGATAACTTGACCCACCATTGCCTGAGCTATGGGGCAAATCCATCCAAATACTCTGTGATTAATAAGAATAAATGATTTCTGTATTAACAAGTTAAATAACATTAAACAGAAGAAAACAAAATTTATTGAAAGCTTTGGTATTTACTTAGTGGAATGTCACAATAAGAAATTCAGACCTGCGCTTTCCTCTCTTATATCCCTACTAGATGTGGCCATATATAAGAAGGGGGAACCCTCAAGTCTTCCAAACTGGATTCTTCTGGAGGCATAACAGAAGCAGACTAGCAAGTTACAAGACAGTAAAAAGGCCCAAGTCTGTTTTCTTAAAAGAGTGCCTTGCATGGAGAAAATTTCCAGAGGTGTAGCCATGCTAGTCTGTGTACAGTAAAAACAACATGAGTCCTGCAGCACCTTAAAGACTAACAGATTTTTTCAGGCATAAGCTTTCATGGGCTCCAACCCGTGAAACCCATCTGACAAAGTGGGTTGGAGCCCATGAAAGGTTATGCCCAAAGAAATCTGTTAGTCTCTAAGGTGCCACAGGACTCTCATTTTTACCTTAAATAGTCAGTGGTAGAAGTCTTTCATTTGACAGGCTGTGACTCACCCAGGTGACTGCCCACAGTCTCCATGGAACCTTGAACATGCTCCAGTCTGCAAGTCTGTGGCAGGAGCTGATCAAGTGCCTGGTTAGCCCCATCTCCTACAGCCCAGTGGAAGTATAGGGGTGGGGTCGGCAGGGGAGGGGAGGGTAAAGGGAAAAGCAGAGTTCTGGAAAGCCTTGAACGTTGGGACAATAAATTTGAATGTGAGATGGAAGGAGGCAAGAAGTCAGAGAAGAGACATGGCCACAAGCAGTGGGAGAGAGCAAAGATTTTTTTGCAGTGGCATTTCAAGTGGACTTCAGGGAAGTAAGAAAAGAGTCAGGTAGTTAGTTAGAGTGGCTGTCATGCAGCTGTCAGGATGAGAGATGACTAAAAGAGCCTTGGCAGTGGGGATCCTTCTCGTTTCAATAACATCCAATGATTTAGCTTTTAAGAATGTGTCACACTTTGTGCAATATATACTTAAGATAATTTTTCTCTACAGATTTATCATATGAACAAGCCAGAAGGACAGCATGGACAAGTCACAGTCACCCTGCTCCTCAATCAAAAGGTAAAACACATGCTCAGTTTCTGAGAGCCTAGTTCATGCCAGGTGTAGCTTCTTTGCAAATGGAATTCAAACTTGAGCACCTATTTTATGGTTCACAATTCTGCATATGGATACTCAAACTATAGTTTGGGTGTCTAAAACAGGTATTTGGGTACCTAAGGGTGGCTGTGAGAATTTAGATGAGAACTTGTGTGTCTTAACCTTAGGCACACAAATCTGAAAATGGCCTATGGAAGGCCAGTTCTTGACACTGCTCACTCAGGAAAAGAAAGGTAACAAGAGTTTGGATCAATTTCAAATCTTTAGCTCTACCAATAAATCAAAAAGAGATATAGATATAAGCACTGTATATTCTGCAGAAAAAAATAGGTAAATACTTCTTTAGTTTTTGAAATGTTTGAAGAGCAATTGAGTAGTCCTTCCAGGGCTTGTTCTTCTTTAAGGTCTTGAGTCCTTTGTTCTCTTCTATAACTACATGCAGAAAGGAGTCTATGCCCAAGGAAGGAGAAATTCCCCATGGCAAGCTTCCCCTCCCACTCCAAGGAAGCTCCTTCATTGGGGCTGTCTGGGATTCTATCTCCACAAAGTTAGAGGGAGCAGGCCAGGACTTGGTTTCTGTAGATTCTCCCCACCCCAGCCTGCAGGAGAGAAAAGTGAAAGCCCTGTATCCAGTGGATGCTATGAGATGCACAGGAAAAAAAGGGGGTTAAACCACTGGCTTTTTGTACTGTGGGAAAAACAAACTACCTATGTACACACCACACTGGTACAACTACCTATGTCCTCTACCACAATGGAAGAATTCAGAGGAAAGACTGTTTGTAAATCCTTAGAATTCATATATTTTCCTTTCCCCTGCCTTGGTTATTCATGTACAAGGAAGAACAGAACCCTTCTTTGCAAGTTAAATATCATATTCTTTTCCCAAAAAGTAGCTTTGCATGTATGTTATTTAGAAGAAATTAATTGTTTCTTTTTTGCATACATCAGTATCTCTGACAGGAAACAATAGAAATATATATTGTTGGGAAAGGTCTGACTGTGACAAAACTTACCTAAACTTTAAGATTTTACACTTTAAAATCTCTGATATTGAATGCTGCCTTAACAAACAAGTCCAATAAATGTGTCAATATTATGCAAGAGTTAATTACCAATAGCAATTACATCCTTCCAGTATGACCCAAACCCACTCATATTGAAGTCACAGGCATATTTGCATTCCTTTTAATAAGTGCCTGATCAGGACAGATTAGTTATATATATCAGGGTAAATTTCAGAGTTGACATTACCAGGTCCTGAGCTATTGATTCCAGTGAGTTGTCCCTACTTATGCCAGTGATGACTTTGGCCCACCCAATGTAAGATAGTTTTGGTGACTGATTTTCAAACCAGAATAATAGATAAATTTATCAATTTTTGTATTTTCAGCTCCCCAACCATCATCCTCAACAGTGCCCAAAACAGAAGACCAAAGACCTCAGTTAGGTGTGTGTATCTTTATTTAAGTTAAACCTTGTAAATGGAATATATTAAATGCCATCTGAAGTACTCTTTAGTCTGTCAACAGTCCATTGTGAGAGCAGATGCAAGCAATTAGCAGAAACCTCTCACAGTAGCTGGACTGACTGTTTGTGGCCTGCAGAGTAACTGATCATTTGTGTGTACAGATGACTCTCAAACTGAGACCCTCATGATCTGCAAATCAAAGATTCAAGTATACAAATTACAATTTGCTGGGAAAATGGATGTGGTGGACTTCCAGGTTGACAACATGATGCCATAGCTAATCATGACTTGCTTTGAGTAATTCTTACAAGGGTCTTGATGCCGTTAAGGAGATCATAGAATCATAGGTTTGGATCAATGAGCTATTAAGGAAAGCATGCATATTCAGTTCAAGTAGAAAGGGGAAGAATCTAAGAATCTCAGAGGATTCTATTTATAATGGCTGCTTGGTGTACTATCATCAGAAGAATGTACAGAAATGAAGATTTCAGTATCTGGGAGAAATATAGAAGAAATTAGAATTTCTCACACAATCCTACTAGAGTCTGAAGTTCTAGACTCCTGAAATACAGGGCTGAAAGCTTCAAGGATTTCCAGTCTGTTGGATAACCATGAGGAGAAAGTATTGGTTTTACCAGATTATGTTCAAATAATGTTGAAAGCTGGAAGGGTTTTGTGGCTGCAAAAGCTATATTTAGTTCATTATGCAGAACAGAAACTTGCAGTATTAAATTAGATTGTTCCTTGAATGAGAAAGTACATTGGAAATCCTGAGTTAGTAAAGGCTTTTACTAATGGCAAAATGTCATGAGAGATGTAGTACACCTGCAGGATACGCTAGATTCAGGTAGACTCCAATTCTGTGTTTTTTAAATGGACTTTTCATTATTCTGGGTTATATTATAGCTAAAAAAGAATATGGGCATGACTGCACCCCACTAGCTTGAACTGTTTATAGGTGTGTGGTGTGAGAGGTATTGTATTGCTGTTTGTCAAAACAGTATTTCTTAATTTTATGTAATCTGATCTCCTGAGGCTTTCAAGACATATATTAATAATTTATGCAAGTCTTGGAGAACATTTGTCTTGTGTGAGCTTTGATTAGTATTTTATATTTTATAAAGAATGCAACCTGAGAATCCTTTTGGCTGTAAATCTGGCCGCCAATTGAAAGCAGATGTCAAGAGGTCACTGAACTCAGAGACACAGTTCACTCGAGAGAGACTAGAAGCTGTGCTACTGTTCTCTAGTTTTGGCTTTGGTATTTGTGGAACAGCATCCCTTTTCTGTTTGTGCCTTGATTTGAGCTAGGATTTTCAAAGGAGCCAGAAAGAACTCCATGCAAGAATCATTGAAATGCCATGGAAGTTGGATGCCTTAGCCTTCTTTGAAAATCCCAACCATGGGTCTTATATAGTGTATTCGTTGAAGGATCAAATTTTCATAGGGGACTCAACCCAATTTCTATGGCATGCATTTAGCTATGCACTTGAAAACCAGTTACTCAAAGCTATTTTTGTACAATGTTATAGGTTTTGTAAATTCTGGTATTTGTTTCTGCAAAAACGGGACACAAAAAGGAATTATGCAATGCAAACTTGGTCACACAGAAATAGAGAACACAGAAGTTTGGGGCAAGATCAGCCATTCTCATATGCAGCATGGGGCATGGCTCAGTTGCAGATTTTAAGGAGTGTAAATGGTGGATTCTCTAGACCTTGTAATCTCTAAATCATTGTTTGAGGACTTCAGTAACTCAGCCAGAGGTTATGGATCTATCACAGGAGTGGGTGGATGAGTGTCCTGCTATGCTCCGGAGGTCAGACTACATTATGATGGTTCCTTCTGGCCTTAAAAGCTGTGAGTCTGTAAGTCTGTGCAATGATTGGCACAATGATCCCTGCCCACTGCCCACTATCATAGTACATAAAATTATTATTAATAATAATTTTAAATAAGAATTCCTTGAATATATTATATTGGAAAGTTTAGAGCAAATTTCCACCACCTAGACCTGTGTGTGGACTTATTTATGCACTCATTTACAAGAACCAAAAGAAAATTGTACAGCTCTTATAATTTCGCCCTTGCACACACAATTGTGCAATGCAGGACTTATTTTTAGAAGCAAAAGAATCATCTGATGGAGGAGGGGAGGAAGGTGTTAATTTCTTCACTTCCATTCACCACATCCATGAGGACCCTCTCACCATGTCCGTAACAAGGTTTCCTCTTTCAGCACCCTCTAATCTGCCCCCTGGAAGCCTTGCCATTCGAGCTCCTATTAAGATGTTATAAATCAAAGTAAATCTCTTTATTGTTACAGCTCCCGCACACAGTTCTTTTGTCAAAGAAGGGAACGAAACTAAGGAAGGATGGGAGGGGTGCAACTTCTCCTTCTCTGCTAAAACTACAAGGGTGCCCACCCTCCTCTCCTTGATTTGGATAACCAACATTCCCTCAACAGCTATTCCTTGTCATTGGCTGGTGCCTTCCTATTTCAATGTATTTTAACCACTGGACTTAGGCAGAGAGATCTCATGGGACACCACAGAGTTTGCAGGTCCTTAGGATGGACTGAGCATTTGTGTGTGTATACATGGCAATTATATATGCAAAGAGGTGGGTACACATATTTGTGTGCACTCAATTCAGGCCACATTTTGAAAACCTGGTCCTCTGTTTTGCCATTTAAAACTTATTCTAAAAACACCTTCCATTAAAATTAACTCAGAACACAAAATAATTTTCTTAACTAAATATATTCTAATTTTAAAATAAAACTGGGGGATAATTTCAGTGTTTTTAATGGCACTTTTGTTGGCAAACAAGTCTAGTATAATGGAACTTATTAACAAGAGTCTCAAATAGAGTTTCTTGTCTCTTTTGTAATAACATCTGAATTTCAAAAAAGTTTTTTTTAAGTAATTACAACGTTTTAATTTATTTCTTTTGTCTGCATTTGTGTAGATCCCTACCAGATTCTTGGACCAACCAGCAGCCGTCTTGCAAATCCAGGTGAGAAGGAGTTTTGCTGCCTTAGTAATGAGTTTCTTCAAATTTCAGTATTTATCTATATTACTTGTTAGAAGCTGAAGGTCAAATTCAGCAGTGCATCGACCATTCTCAGTTCCCATTCAAATCAATAGACATTAATCAATGGAAGCTAATGGCATCCAGTGGATTGCAAGTGCAACCACATGACTAGGAGTGTCAGTACTAGGTATATGCAGTACTTAAGCCTTATTTTGAGGGCATAAGTGGGATTTATGTACTGCATTGGACTTCCAGTGTCTCATTACACAAGAATGAATTTCATCCAAAGAAACACAAAGCAAGCAAGATTAGCTAGTTCTAGTTATGGGGCCAGATCCTCAGCTGGTGAAACTTGACATCCAGTTTACCATCACTGAGGATCTGGCCCAAGATGTCCTTAGCTATGAAAACGTTGGTTTTGAGTAGTTTATATCTTAAGGAAAGTCTCTAAAGTGAGCATTTCTTTCAGACAGATTGTATTGATTTGCAGAAATGATGCCATGTACTAGACTAGACAAACACAAGAAACTTTTAAATAACTTCATTAACTGACAAGCAGTAAAGAGGAGCAAATGGGAAAGCAGAAATCCCTCTGGAAAGAAAAAACTGGGTTAGAAGTCTCAAAAGACACTCCCCACTTGAAAAAAAGCAGGCTGTAGTACCAAGGAGACTCAGAAGATTTTATTTAAATATGGCCTTCTGTCCAGCAATATCCTATTGAACACAGTCCAAACTATGGCCTATAATATTAAATGGTGGGGGCAGGAGGGTGGAGGAGAAGGTGATGGATCTTCTGTTTATTGATACTCTAAGGGTAAGACTGGTTTAATTGCTAATATGACTCCACTGTAGACAGTCTGGTTTAACCACAATATAACTGACATCAGAATCTGGTCCAATAGACTGGCAATGTAAATGCCATATAATGTTACCGCTTCTTTCACAGCCAAAAGTAGAATACTCCTTTCTCCCTACTCCCTTTTTCTAGAACTAGTAATTTTTCTTTCTGTAAGAATGTTTGAATCATAGTGATGGTTCTTATGATGATATTGTTGTGACCTGTGTAGGCAGGGGTATTTCAACACCCGATGCTTTTTTCCCTTTTACCTGTATTATATACTTACATCAAATGAAGTTATGCTTTAGTTTGCATTTTAAAATAAAGATTTTTGGTTTTTCATTAAAAAACAGATAAGGATTACTACTGGAATTTTTCAAGAAGGCTCAGGAAGTTAGGTGTCCAAATCCCATGAAAATTCATCAGAACTTAGGCTTCTAACTCCCTTAAACTCCTTTGCAAACCCCAGCATACTAGTACATATAGCATCATCTTATTTTTTGCTAGACTTGTGCCTATGGCATTGTGAAAAGAATGAATGTGATATGCCGTGGATAGAGATACATGTTAACATTTGGGAACAGCCATGGGTGTGGAATTTCTACAAGCTATTATTACTGCAGTTTAACAAGTTTTGCGTATTTATAAAATGGTGGATTACTCTCTCATTAAAAGGAAATTGACAGAAACCATTTATTTTCATATGACTATATATTACATTTGGAAGGCAAGTGTTTATATTAAAACATATGTTGGATTGTTTATTCAGAAATTTGTATTTTTGTCCAGTGCTGGACTGTTTATTGATTTTCAGACTCTAATCCTCTAGTTATATTTCATGTACTGAAAGTGCATGTTTTGCTCATACCATGGATTCTTTTGTTTGTTTGTTTATTTAATCATGCTAATGGAACAGAAGAAATTCATTAAGAACAGTTTGCATAAATACCATTTAAACTAAGAAATAAAAGTTTCAGTTGCACTGAAGTATAAACTTCTAATTTATTTCAGATGTGACTTTAGATTGATATGATAGTCCATCCTTATAAACTTTCTAAATAAATGCTCATTTATTAGACCCACATATCTGCTTTTAAAAGATCTAATTTTTTGACAGAAATATAGAGCACTTAGAAATTAGCACAGAAAATCTCTGGGGCAAATTCTGCTGACATTGTGACAGCAATATCCAGAGCATTGAAAGCTGTTGCAGAAGTAATGTGCATAGTATCAGCACTGCTTTTTCATAAAATACTACTTTTTTACATGAATATCAATGGCAGAACCATTTAATAACACTGCCAACTGTTTAAAAGGCTTATATTTTTATTTTTCTAATATAGTATAGAGCCCTGCTGCAAAGGTGTCAACAGCACAAATTCTTTTTCTTTAAGATTTAATTTACAGAGAAGGGAGAAATGCCAGCATTTGGAATCTTAACTTTAGCAGTTGTTTCCACTCTGGTTTGACAGAGAACAATTACATGAACTCACTTTATAGACCTTTTCATTGTTTTCTCAAATGCTGTGCTATTCTGTCACATTGTGCAACAGCAACCTAATGATTTTCCATTCTACATTTCCCTAAGTATTGGAAATGGGTAATATGGTTTGGAAAAGATCCAGGTCTCTCAAAACTTCTTAATTTTGTTAGGTTTACTCCATAGTGGAGAAAATTTAGTTGCAAAATAATATTATGGGAACAGGAAAATTATCATGCAAGTGTAAGCTGTTTGTCCTGATCTTTAGAGATTAGTTTCCTATATCTGTGTTGTATTATTTCACCATCTATTTTCCAAAGTAAATGACATGAGGTAATTATTGAATATTCACTTAATGGTGTTCTGACTGTCAAAATAGGGAAAAACAGTACTTTAAATTACAGCCTCTGCTGTGAAGTTTTTTTGAAGGGTAGAGAGAGAGAAGTTAGTCTGGGAGACAGGAACAGAGGCTGAAACATTTTCTGATAGGAATATGTTATAAAAAAGTAATTGGCTTTTGTGTGTGAAAGTTGGGAAGTATTTATGTTTTAATGTGATTAATCACCCGGTCTTAACTTGTATTTTATCTTTCCACCCATAGGGAGTGGGCAGATACAATTATGGCAGTTTCTGCTGGAACTCTTGTCTGATAGCTCCAATTCCAATTGCATCACCTGGGAGGGCACCAATGGAGAGTTCAAAATGACTGACCCTGATGAAGTAGCCCGACGCTGGGGAGAAAGGAAAAGCAAACCCAACATGAACTATGACAAACTCAGTCGTGCACTCCGTTACTACTATGATAAAAATATTATGACTAAAGTCCATGGTAAGCGTTATGCCTACAAGTTTGACTTCCATGGAATTGCTCAGGCTCTCCAGCCTCATCCACCAGAGTCATCCATGTATAAGTATCCAGCAGACCTACCCTACATGAGCCCCTACCATGCACATCCTCAAAAGATGAACTTTGTAGCTCCCCATCCTCCTGCTTTACCTGTAACTTCTTCCAGCTTTTTTGCTGCCCCTACTACATACTGGAATTCACCAACTGGAAGTATCTACCCCAATACTAGGCTTCCAGCCACGCATATGCCTTCTCACCTTGGCACCTACTACTAAATGGAAAAAAAGTAAGAGACACTTCTCCATGGAATACAGTACCCAAGTAATTATGATGGAATATATCGGAGAACATGGATTAAAAGTGCCTAAAGAGGCATGAAAAAGTTTGACTGGGGGTGGGGGGGGGGAAGTCAAGAAGACTCTTTGTAGTAGGGAAAGTATTCAAGAGTATAAAGATGCTAAAATGTAATGTATATGGGCATCAAATCTGTGGACCAAACAACAAAGACTGTTGTAGGTAAAAGCATGAAGTGATAAAGACAACCTACAAAAGAAAGTGGTCTTAAAAAGTTGATAAGCTTCTGTGTAAAGTTTGATATCTTGCTAGTGCAAACTGGGACTATACTACAGCAATATAAGGATAATACTATAGAGACCTAACATACAGCATACAAAATCATTCAAACAAAACCAAAAATATATGGAAAAAACCACCCCAGACAAAAAACAAAAATCAGCAAAACCAACATACCTGTATTTTAAAATATGGAAACTTTTTTTTAAAAAAGCACTGCTTGAGCGTGGAAGCTGATTTGGAACACAATAGCATAGTTTTTGGTTAAACTCAAAATGCATTCCATTCATTGGAAAGGTATCAGCTATTTCAAACTGTGAAGACAACCCAAGCTTTAAGGTTTCTTGACAGTATTACAGGAACCCTGAGCCAAACATTGGAATTGCGAATGTGCTGAAGGGCAAGAGTATGATTGTAGATTAAGGGCCTGCATCTGACACAGGAAGTAGAAAGGAGGAAAAGGAGGATGAAGATGAAAACAGGAGAAAAGAAACGTCTTTACCAGTAGATACTGAAGAGACTGAAAACTTGATAGTGTTGGGACTTTAAAGGATTACTTGTTTGAACTTGAGAAATATTTTGATCAGTATTACACCATTCCCAGTATTATAGAAGGAACAGACTTGATTTTTTTGTAAGTAGAGAAAGGGAAAAGCAGTAGAATTCAGAAATCAGAATATGCATCTCTTTAAAAAGTATGAAACTGGAATTGTCTGATATTTAAAAAGTAACATTTAAGACCTCGTCATTATTAAGGGAGTTTGTTTTCTACTGGTTTAAAGTAAGAGACAACCCCTAACTGCCAAAATCAGATATCATAAAGTATTTTTGTTAAGCGAGCGGCAGTTTTTCTTTTTTGAGTCGCGAACGCTGTGCGTTTGTTAGAATGAAGTATACAAGTCAATGTTATTTTTTTCCTTTTTATATAATAATTATATAACTTATGCATTTATACACTACGAGTTGATCTCGGCCAACCAAAGACACAAAAAAGGGACAATCAAAAATATTGTGGCCTTGAATTTTAACTCTGTATGCTTAATGTTTACATTATGAACTTATTAGTACTTAGAATGCAGAATGTATGTAATAAAATAAGCTTGGCCTAGCATGGCAATTCAGATTTACACTGTAGTCTGTATTTGTATTTGTAGTGACCAAGATGCCTATTAGATCTTCTTCCTAAATGATTTCAATATTTTTAAATGTTCTGTTTTAAAATATATTTTTGATTTGTGTACTTGACCAATCATGGAAATGAGGGACAAATCCACATAGTTCTGCTAATATACTTCAATCCTTCACTACAGCGCCCTGCTGGTCCTGACCTGAGCTTCTCTTGAACAGATATTGCCCACTAGGCCAAATTTGTGATGGCTTTGTGCTCAAGAATGAAAATGAAACACATAGAACTGGAAGAAGATTGCGATTCAGAAATTCCTTATCATCATCACATGACAAATCCCAACCTTTGACTTGCTACTAGACTAGAGTTTGTTGAACTATCATACACCCTTGCTATTAACATGTACTGTATCTTTATTAGTAAATACAATGAAAAATGAGTAACTACCATTATTCCTCACTTTAAAACTGAGCTTAGTTAGTCATTACAATACATCTTGGATGTTTAAACTGAGTAGAATATTTTCTTTGTGTCTAGATTCAGAATATTTCCACACTGTACACGGTGGCCCAAAGCTTCATCTAGTATATAATGGCAAAATTCCATTTTGTACACTGAAGAGCTGGCCTTGCCATTTCTGAGTGGCTTTCCACAGCAGGCAGTGTTTATTGTACAAAATATCTACAATTAAGACTTCAAAATATGACCTTTTCTTTCCTTTCCTTTCCTTTTCTTTTGCACCATTTAGTTAGAATCAATATGGTTTCATATTTTATTATGAATATTTGTGTAGCCATATTTCATTTTGTTTATCCTCCCAATGCAACAAGAACTTAGTTTCCAGACCTCCACGTTCTGGGAGTCTTGGCAATAATCTATAAACAAAGGAGTACATTTAAGACTTTAAGCATTACACAGATTGAAAGCAAAAACACGATCAGTCATACAGTAGTAGCCTGGAAAAGATCCAGTCAGAACCTACATCTCTTTAAAAAAACCAACAACAAAAACAAAATAAAACATAACCAAAAGGTTACAAAAGCTATGCTACTGGAAGAGGTTAGTTACTTGCTATTTTACAAAGTGTAGCCAGGCACACCTACCTTCTGAATATATGAATAATAGTTTGCTTTTCTCTGGAAACTTATACTACATCATGCACACTACAAAGGTACCCTTTGATGATTGCAGTGCTGCCCATACAGGTCTAGAATATGTCTCCTCACTGCTGTCATCTGCAACAGGAGCTATAGATCTAATGCCTGCATCTTAAGCCTGGCTCAAGATGGAGTGTCACATCACACGTTGGCATTTGTGGTAAACGTAGGCTGCATCTCTTAAAGATAATGAGCAAAATCCTGTGTTGTGCATTGCCAGGGGATTCTGCTTGTAAAACCAGTTGAACTGGCCATAGGAAAATTGCCACCCTTGTCTGTATGACTGGTGTAGGAACTGAGGCCAGAGGGTGAGGAATGTGGCCAGGAGTATAGCTAGGACATTCAGTAGCAGATTCTAAAACACCATTTTACCCACAGCACAGATGGTTCCAATTACCAACTTCTAATCTCTTTCTTGGCTCCCTTTACATCCCTTTCGGTCTCTAGCATATTCCATGGTTTGGATCCTGCAGTTCTTAGCCTCAAGCCCTAGATTCTTTGTATACTCTGCATGGAGAAAAAAGGATTGCTGATCAGTGTGTGCTGATCATTCCTGTCTCAGTTTATGCTGTGTTTCTTACACTGTGTACTTACGCAACTAAGGGTATTTCTATTCTGCCAGTGGCAAATTTGCTGCCATCAGTTTGGGCTTCTAGGAGCAGATCGCAATGAGTGTGAACTTGCTGCACCGCTCACCGAAGCCAACCCTGGAAGTCCTGGGGTCAGGGGACGTAAAGGAAAACCGACTGCAAGCAACTTGCAGTCGGTTTCCCCTAGTGTGTAACAGCAGCTTAAAACGTCGCCACCATTTATGCAAGGAATTTTACTTTCCTTGCGTAAATAGCGGTTGACTGCTGCCAAATTTTGCCCAAGTGTAGACTAGGGCTAAATGTCTTTTACAACAATTAGGCTTAATTCATGCAAACTTTTAAACAGAGAAGAAGAAACAGAACAATCTTTAAATAAGCCTTTGTGTGTTTTTACACCTTCTTTTCAGACTATTGGTGAATTTGAAGCAAAAATCTTCCAGGCATTTTCCACAAAATACACTCAGGTTACATTAGTTGCCAAATAAAGTGCTCCTCACAACAGATTGTGCAGATATTCAAATTATGATCATGCCTGCTCTCTGGGCTCCATTCTGCTGGGTTTCTTGAGCTTGGCTCCTTCTTGATCAGGAGGAGAGGAAGTGGTAGCATTTTCCCAAACGCCAACCACTGGTGGCACCAAACAGATTCATCACTCACAATAGATTGTGTGGCTCTGTGAGCCTTCCTCTGCTTTTTTATTTGCTTTCCTGAGAGGTGAAATAATTTAGTGTGTTGATATTTACCATCACTGGTCTTTGGTGTTAATCACTCTTGGTGAGGATTAGAACAGTTCACATCACTCAATACTACCATTGGCTACTGCTCATTTTATTCACCTGCATGAGAAGCTGCTTGACGACAGATTTGTAGTGTTTTCAGTATGCAGACAATGCTCTTACCTACTTATGGAGTCCCCATATAATTAAACTAGAATTGTGCCCATCAATTTAACCAAATTGAGGAGTTGAATGAGAGCTGGCAGGTTGAGTGATAGGGAAGGCTAAATAAGGCACTTAGGTTAGCAGAAGCAATTGATTGATATAATACAGGAAATAAATGATCCTGATGAAGGGATTTTTGTGTGCCTTTTATCACTTAGCCCTAGTCTTCACTAGAGGGCTTTTCAGTGGCAGTCAACCACCAGTTACGCAAGGAACATAAAATTCCTTGCATAACTGGCAGCAACTATGTAAGCCATCGGTACACATCAGGGAAAAGTCGACCACAAATTGGCTTTCTCCTATGCTCCCTGACCCCCAGGACTTCCTCACTGAAAACCACTCCTGGGACGCTGAGCTGATAGCAGTGAATAGAGATACCCTTAGGTTTGCAGCTTCAGGGGCCAGTTGAATCTTAGGCTGTTCTTTGTTGCTCAGATTCAGGAGTGCCCAAGAGCACTTAATCACCTTCACTTAGCTAGGAGCTTGTATACCTACCTTTAGGAGAAGGATCTCATCCCAGTTCTCCTTGCATTGGTCACCTACATACTGGATTACTGCATTGCTTTCCGTTTCAGCTCTATGAGACGGCCACTAGACACTGTCAGCAGGTTGGATGGGAGTGGGTTCTGAGTTATTACAGAGAATTCTTTCTTGGGTGACTGGCTGGTGAGCTTTCCCTCATATTTTAGGTTTATTACCATATTTGGGGTCAGGAGGGAATTTTCTCCTAGAGTACATTGGCTAGAGATCTGGGGGTTCTTCGTCTTCCTCTATAGCATGGGGGCATGGATTGCTTGCTGGTGGATTCTCTGTATCTTAAAGTCTTTAAATCATGATTTGAGGACTTTAATAACTCAGCCATAGGTTACAGGTTTTTTGCAGGAGTGGGTGGCTGAGGTTTTGTGGCCTTCATTGTGCAGAAGGTCAGACTAGATGATCATATTGGTACATTCTGATCTTAACGTCTGTGAACTAGAGTGGAACATGATTGTCTATATGCTTGGCAGTGCTTCTCACTGGAAGCACATTACACTTCACTGAAGATTGCACTGGCCTCCATCTCATTTTCAACTGCATGTTTTGATCTATATAAAGCACTTATTAATTAGTGTCTTTTATATCTTAGGAACTGCCACTGCCTTAATTATAGACTAGGTGATTGAGAGCATCTGAGGTGCTAGAATTTACAATGTTCAGAGTTAAACTGGAGAGAAACTACTGTTACTTATGCAAGACACTCTCAGTACAGGACCATGGGCTCTGGTATTCACCTCTTTAATGTTCCAGGGTACATCTACACTGTGATTTAACACCCCCCCCCCAAAAAAAAACCAACCCACAACCTATGGCACTGAGCCTTAGAGAACAAGTCAGCTGACTCAAGTTCACATCCACAGAGTTTGAGTGCATTGCCTACCAGAAAATGTTGTAAAAATTACCTGTTTTCTCATGCTTTCTCCAAGTGGTACACTGAGTGGGTGAGAATTTTGAGAAAAGGCATATAACCAAAGGTTGGGGGAAAATGTGTTAATGGAACCAGTAGACCAACTGGAACTTTGCTTGTCTTAAAATGACTTGTAGATTTCCCCCATCTTTGGAAAGGTGCATTTTAAAAATCCAAAAAGTAAAACAACCAGGCCAGCTCAGTTTTTTTACCTGTCCTGAGAACTGACTTTTAAATCAGTAGAATTAATATTTCCATCTGTAATCATAGTCCCTCAGTATTATATACTTAGACCCTGTGTTATGCATTACACTCAAGAGTAAAGTGAGGTGTTAGTGTCCTACTCCCATGTATGAATGGATGAAATAATGGAAAAGATCAGCTAGCTCATCCAGTTCATTCCCCTGCCATTGAAGAATTCTCCTCTGTTGCATATTTATTAGCATTTATTTTCCATCTCATTTCAAGAGTCTTCAGCTCTGGGGCTTTCATCCATTCCCTTGGGAAACTATCCCATGAGCTTATATATCTTAGTATCAAAAAGGGTTTTCCTGCTATTTACACTCAATTTCCCTTTTTGTAATTTAAATCCTTTACTTCTAATTAGAGAATCATAGAAATGTAGGACTGGAAGACACCATGAGAAATCATCAAGTTCAGCCTCCTGTGCTGAGGCAGGACTAAGTAAACCTAGCCTTTCCCTAACAAAAGTTTGTCCAGCCTCTTCTCAAAAGCTTCCTGTGACGGGGATTCCACGACTTCTCCTTGAAGCTTATTCAAGTACTTAACTACCCTTATAATTAGAATATTTTACTATTCTTTAACTTAAATCTCCCTTGCTGCCCATTACTACCTTCAGTGGACATGAAGAATAATTGGTCACTGTCCTTTCTACAGCAGCCTTTCACATATTTGAAGACTGTTACCAGGTCCTCTCTTAGGCTATGTCCAACATATATCATTATTTTGAAATAACTCATTTTGAAATGAGTTATTTCAAAATAAATCCCTTATTTCAAAATAAGTTAATTCGAATTAACAGTTTGTTAATTCGAATTAAGGGAAAGCCTGCTTTCGAAATAGGTGTTGTTTCGAAATGGTTATTTTGAAACAAGGCCGTTCAGACATGTTGTTTCGAAACAGTTGTTTCGAAACAATGGTGTTGTTTTGAAACAACATGTCCAAATGCCGTTGTTTTGAAACAACCATTTCAAAACAACAGCTATTTCAATTAGATGTGAGGTTTAATGGTTTTGAAATAACAGCTGTTATTTCAAAACAATGGGTCCCGTTGTTTCGAAATAATGGTATGTCGTGTGGACATGCTGCTTCTTATTTCAAAACAACCTCTGTTGTTTCAAAATAAGAAGCCTGTGTGGACATACCCTTAGTCTTCTTTTCTCAGGTCTAACCATATACAATGACTTAACCTTTCCTCATAGGTCACATTTTCTAAACTTATCATTTTTGTTGCTCTCCTCTGGACTCTCCAATTTGTCCACATCTTTCCTAAAGTGTGGCTCCTAGAACTCCACAGAGTATTACAGCTGAGGTTTCACCAGTTCCAAATAGAGAGGAACAATTACCTCTTGTGTCTTACGTATAACACCTCTGTTAATACTTAAGATATTAGCTTTGTTTTGAATTGTTGGCTCATATTCAATTTAGGATCCACTATATCTGTTACAAGAGAATCTGGACTTCATATGACTTGTGAAGGTCCTGGGTTCGAGCCCCAGGAGGTTGGACTTGATGATCTCATGACGTCCCTTCCAACCCTATGATTCTATTCTATTCTATCCTACTTGACATACCTCACAACCGTTTTTTGTGCTCAGCTAACCACCATAAGCTGGAAGGGAGGCCATTATACAGTGAACAAGAATTTGAGCTTTCTTGAGCAGATAAACCACTGGAACGGCAGTATTAACATGGAGAGCTAACCTTAAGTCTCTGTGCCTTGACTGTAAGTTCCTTGCTGAGAAGTTGCTTTGCTTCTAAAGAAAGATTGAGTTCTTTGCTGTTGCTAGGCAAACAATCAGCCCATTACCAGTTATTATGAGTTGTAGTTTTACATTTAAGTATCTAAAAAGTTTAGTTACAGAGTGTACTTTGGAGAAGTTTTGAATTCTGTGAATAAGGAGATATTGAGACCCTTCTCCAGCCTGGAAGAAGACTGGCCACCACCTGCTGTCACCTGATACCACTCCTGACTTTGGTAAATATATTTTGGGGTACTCTAAGACTATTGCTAGGTTTTGATGTGTGCTTTAGATGCAATAGAGTGGATTTTTGAGTGAAAGCACCTTTGTGTGTACCAGTAATTTATCAGCCTCTGGTGTTGTTTCACCATTGATTAATGTCCTGACAGCACCTGCAGAACAGAGATTAGTTACTATAGATTTGGGTTCAGATAAATCCCGATAATATAAGCTCAAGATCCTGGATCACAGTAAATAGTTTTTAATCCCACTTTTATATTTTCATTTTTCTTATATTTGTATCTTGCTCACTCCATGCTCTAGGTGTTCCTAAACTTCCAACTGCCAGAAACTAAGACTGACTACAGGGGATGGATTGGTTGATAATTGTCCCGTTCTGTTCATTTGCTCTGAAGCATCTGGCCCTGGCCACTCTCAGAAACTACGATACTGGCCTAGATGGAACTTCAGTCTGACCCAATGTGTCTGTTTCTAAGTTACCATGCTTCCCTTGACTGACACTTAGGCAAACATAACTTTGCAAACCAATCCATTTGTCCCCCAAGAAGTTATTAATTATGATATTTTTTTCTGGCTTTGCACTTGATCAATCTTAATGTCACTTGTACATGACTTGGTCTTCTGATCATCTTTCACTGCAGCCTCCTCTTCTGTGATTTTCATGCTTGTGCTTCTGATCTCGATCCTGTGGCTGCATCATGTACAGAACTCTTCTTGGTCTCTGTGAAAGTTCCAGTGGGAGCTGCTAAAGGATTCAGCCCTGTGTAATCACCGCCATCATTTCTGTGCTTTTTTTTCATGCCACCTGTTTCAGCTTGTACACCAAAAAACTTTTCTTCTTCATCTTCAAATCTGTCCTCACAGAACATCTCTGGTAAGCTTTTCTAGTGATTACAACAACCTACCTGTGCTCTGGTTAGCTCATGTTAATATGTCATGTATTGTTAATTTTCTGACCTGTTTTGCTTGCAACCTAATCAGATTGTAAGCATTTTAGCCCAAAGATTGTTTAGTCTGCTCTTGTTGTAAAGCACAATCCACAGTGTTGTTGGGCAATCATAGTTAATGCTCCCAAATAAATTTTAATATCTATCTATCTATCTATCTATCTATCTATCTATCTATCTATCTATCTATCTATAAAATTCCCCTCTCACCCCTATGGGTGGTATGTGTCTTCCTCAACCTCAGGTCCTCTACCAGAGGCCTGGAAGTTTGAGGGTTCTGCGCAGTATCTTAGCTGTTCCTAGCACTGCACTCTTCTGGACAGAGAGCTCTGATGTTGTTCCTGGGATCTGGTGGAGCCACTCTCCCAGCTTCGGAGTCACAGCCCCGAGTGCTCCTACCACCACTGGGACCACTTTGGCCTTTACTTTCCACATCTGCTCTAGTTCCTCTTTCAGGCCCTGGTACTTCTCCAGCTTCTCATACTCCTTCTTCCTGATGTTGCTGTCACTTGGCACTGCTACATCTATGACCACCGCTGTCTTCTGGTCCTTATCTATTACCATGATGTCTTGTTGATTGGCCAGTACTTGCCTGTCTGTCTGGATCTGGAAGTCCCATAGAATCTTAGCCCTGTTATTCTCCGCGACCTTCTGGGGAATCTCCCATCTGGTCTTGGGAGGGTCTAGCCCATACACTGTGCAGATGTTCCTGTACACAATGCCAGCTACTTGGTTGTGCCGTTCAGTGTATGCTGTTCCTGCCTGCATCTTACATCCTGCCAC
>ML682069.1:15179142-15260611 GCA_007922195.1 Podocnemis expansa | reverse complement strand
GGGACCCGGGGCACGGGCCCAGGCCCTGCCCCCAGCCTGCAGGCCCCGCTCCCTGGCTGGGGACAGGGCCGCGCGCCGTTGCGGGTGGCAGGCCCTGCATTCCCGACAGGGATGGGGCTGCCATGGCCACTGCGGCCAGGCCCCAGGGCTCGGGGCATGTGCCCGGGCGTGCCCAGCGCTGGCAACGCCCCTGGTTAAGTCAATCTTAAGAGGGGGTGTTATTAAGTCAACTTAAGGAAGCACTTAAGTTGACTTAATAAAACCCTGTTTTACTAGCAGGAGGCTGTAGGTCGATTTAACCTTCCCTAAATCAACCTATGGCTCCAGTGTAGACATACCCTTTGAGATCATTGTTACTGGGGTAAGACTTTGGCATTTGTGATGTTGCCCTAGGTAACAGGCAGGGTGAAATTGCACAGTTCCAGGAGGGGTACCTGAAAAAAATAGCACTTCAGGCAGCCATAGTGTAGCTGAAACAGTCAGTGGCAGTCTCTCAGATATGGTTTGCCCAGGGTTTACTATGTGTTCATTCATATCTCAAGATTAGAACATATTGCACTCCCTGGGGCATTGGTCCCTTTATCACATCCTGTCCTTTTTCAGTATGCTGTACCCCAAGGAGGGAGCAGGAGCAAGAGCAGCCAGGCCTCTGAGGAGCAAAGGAGTATTGTGATTAACCCTTGTACAGCATGAGGGAGGTTTCATGGGCCCGTTCCAATACTGACTGGCTTCACAAAGTAGGAAGGATGGTTACATGGATAAGGTGCTGGACTGGGCTTTTGGGATTCTCGATTTCATTTGTGGATGTACCACAGATTTCCTGCATAATCCAGGGAGCTATTGCAATCTACTTTTTTTTTTTCCTATCTGTATAATGGTACTTCACTACCTCACAGGGAATAGTGAGGACTGCTCCAGAAAACATTTGGGAGATAGTCAGTTAGTGTGGTGATGAGATCATCTGCTCGGGTGGCCAAACAACAGCTTGTGCACCACCTAAGGCTCTTTTATAGTCAAAGTGCAACTTATGGGGTCCCCTCTTCTCTCCCCCCCATTCTATTCTTACCAGATTCAGATGGGAAAATCAGAGCTTCTGCCTAACAGTGGGTGGGGCAGGAAACGGGACTGGGGACTAGACCAGTGGTTGCCAAACAAGGTGAACATGGCACAATGGACTGATGATTTCCCAGGATGATGGGTGAACTAAAGAGACTTACAGCAAGTTAGCAGATTTACTGTCAATGGTATTATTTGGACTTGAGTAGTTTGGAATTAATAGCAATGTATCTGATTCCTTTAACCAATTAAAAACTCCTTTTATTTCTTTTTGTATTAATAAACTTTTAGTTATTGAAGGATTTCCCTCAAAGCTGGTATTTGATAAGATCCGAAGTGCATATAGTGACCTGGGGAGTGACTGATCTAATGGGATTAGACGAACTTTAGATAAAATTAATCTGGTTTTTGCTAATACTGAAAATCTGTTTTTCAGTAATGTATGATGAATCTGATTTTCTTGTTGTAAGGCCCAGATGTCTGAGTGGTAACAGAGACAGGAATGCTTAGGGGACTGTGTTCTTAGTGTTTTGTGGTGATACACGAGCTCTTCTTTGTTACTGGCTTGGTAAATCCAATTATAGAACACACCAGCAGTTTTGGGGTGTGGCTGCCCTCTTTCATTAGTCTATCCTAAATTTGGCATTCTCAATCATAACCCATAGCAGGCAAAGTCATAGGCTGTGTTCACACAGCATTTTTGTTTCGAAACAACGAGGTTGTTTCGAAACAAAAAAACCCATGTTCACACGACACACAGTTGTTTCGAAACAATGGGAACCCGTTGTTTCGAAACAACTGTGTTGTTTCGAAACAAGTTAAACCCCATGGGGGGGGGGCAATGCGTGTGAACATGTTGTTTCGGAACAAGGTGTTCTGAAACAACATTTGAAGGGCTGCCCCCTCAGCACCCTGGCCAGGGAACCCTCAGCACCCTGGCCAGGGTGCTGAGGGGTGTCCCTTGGCAAGCGGAAGGGGGCTGCAGGCACCAATGGGGTTCAGCGCTGAGCTGCACTGAACCCCACCGGTGCCTGCGGCCCCCTCCTCAAGCGAAATAGCATGTTCACACTGTGAACTTGCTATTTTGTTTCCCGCCTTTTTCCTTATTTTGAAGTAACTTTTTGTTAATGCGGCATAAGTTATTTTGAAATAAGGTGTTATTTCAATATAAGTTGTTTCAAAACAACTTATATCAAAATAACCCCCTGTGTGTGAACACAGCCATAGTAACCAGGAGACTATTCAATGTGTAACGGATGTCAGGGAAGTGTCAAGAACAAGAAGAGAAAAGGTTTATATCTACCTTACACACCCCTTATATTGGCATGTAGAGCATTTATGCTGCAGGCTGCCTTAACACAAAAATAAAGAGCAGCATAAACAGTGAGGCACTGCTCAGATGAGTAAAGACACTTCAGAATGTCTACACTGCCTCCATGTGCCCAGAGTGTTTCCCTGTCACAGGGAGCTGCCTGAGAATTTTCACTGCTGTTGGAAAAGGCTATGGCAGTAGGGAAGGGCTCCACAGCTCTTTACAGCTGGAGCCTTTCCTTGGTACCCTGTCACCACATCCACCAGAGCCTCTAACTCATGCATGTACCTACACATTGCATTTGGGCACAACTTGCTTTTTTGCTGCTGCAAGTAACCACAAATACCTTACATGCTGCTGCCAGTGGTGTGTAGTAATCATACCCAAATAGAGCTGTCAGGGTAACCACTCTGGTGGAGCACAGGCAATGAGAAGTATAGGAGTTGAGATGCTGTGAGAAGCAACATTGTGGAATGTTTAAAGATGATGAGGGAAACCACCATTTAAAGTATGGCAATTCTACTCTCCTTGATATCTGTTTACAGTAACACTCACTATATGGTAGGCACTGTCCAAGCTCCTATAAAGGATGGTGTAGAGCACACTGGAGATTTCTGTATTATCTTTATGAACATTAGCTGCATCACAAGTTACCTTCCTGATATTATCCTGTAAGGCCACCTGCAATTAAATGAAAAGATAGCATTAGGATGAACAAATCAAAAAAGAAACAATAGAGAGAAAGAGATCCCTCCAGGGAGAATATCCAGGGTCATCAACAGAACAATAGGGAGACCAGAAATACTCACCTTCTCATTCTAGCTAGGCCAGCAGATCCCACCCCCCAACTCAAGCCTCAGATCAAAGGGACACTAAGCCATCAATGAATGCTGCTGAGAAGGTGATTGGGTAGCAAGGACAAGTGAGGGGGTCTCTGACAGACAGACACTGAGAGAACATGCACAGTCTGATTGTTTTTCCCATCCCAGTATTAGAGATGACTAGACTGAATGGAACGTACCCAAACTGGCAAGGAAGGAATGACATTTAGGGAAGATTCATGTGCATAAGCCTTCTTCATTATTTTGACTCATGTCTCTGACTATTGTGTTCCTGCTGATTAATAAACAGAACTTTGTTTTGCAAGGCTTCAACTATGTCACTGCCATATTACATAGTGTCTGGTGTTAAAGCACCCAAGAGAGAAGATTCCTGCAGAGAGTCAGGCTAGACTGGCTCTGTTAAAAGCACCACTGTAAGAAATAGTGGTGCTGAAACCTAGGGATCCAGTCTAAGCATAGCAGAGTCAAAGGAGTCCCCCACTGAATGATGCAGAGACTCAAGGCCTAACACCAAGAAATGTGTACTCGTAAAAGACACCAGAAGGACTAAAGACGTAGCACACCCTCTGATCCGTGATGGACAGTCTCTGCTTCCAGGAGCTCACAATCTGAGGATGGACAGATGAAGGTTAGGTACAGGGAAACAATGGTAGCCATTTATACAGAAAGCAACTCAATAAATATTTAAGAGTGACTCAAATTTGGATGGAGTATGGGCCTTGTGGTACCATACATAGGGAGATGGATGAAAGAAGTTTCAGAGATAATTGTGCAAGAAACTAACAAATGGATGTGAAAGGCAGGGAACTTAGAAGCAGAGGCTCTAGGAATGGAAAATATAGGATGGATCTTGCAGATACCCACGAGGAAGGCTCAGCCAGCAACGTAGGCAAAGGGTGAGGGAGAAATAAAAAATAATCCAAAGACTGAGAACTTCAGATGGTGGTGATTTTGAAAGTGGAAAAGGTTTCTAGGGAAAATAAGTTTGATTCTGTCCAAATTCAACTTAAGGAGGTGACAAGACATCCAAAAGGAGAGACAAGCTAGGATGCATGATTGGATAGAAGGAAACTAGTTAGTGGTGGCTATCTGCAAGTCACCAGCATAGGAATGATTACTGAACCCACGTGAGTGGGTGAGATTGTAGATTCTGTAACGGTTATCCATGATCTCGCTTTCATCACTTACTTTATTACGTTTTCATCCAACATTTCATTATAACTTCCACAGATTTTTTCTTTGCTCAGTTTCATTACCATGCATCTTGCAAGCAGACCAGCTGAAAAAGCCTTCTCAGCACACAGTAATTTCCACTGCTAATGTTGTAATCAGTTACCAATACTGAAGAGTGCTATGTAACATAAGTTAAACAACTTTTTTTATTTTGCTGACAAACCCTTCTAACAATTAGATGTATTTTAAGTCTACATTTACAGCGTATGTCACCCCTCACCATGTAAAAAGTATCAGATGGTACATTTTTGGTGTTCTGTCACAAGCTGTACAAAATGCTTGCTTAGTCCTGAGTAAATTGCCTGTGTCAATCTTGTCATTTTAATTGTACACCAAAGAACTATAACCTTTTACTGTATGCAACAGTATGTCTCTTGTTGTTTTGCAAACCGAGTATGTCCTCCTCATAGGAACATGATAGCCTTTTTCACAATCACAGTGAAGGATTTTAACATTGTAACGTGGGGGGGGGGGCAATACACTACTTTTGGTTTTCACTTTGTCTGAGGAGAAAGCATAGTATCTGTCACAAATGCTTCTTGTGTCATTTAGTGAACTGGAATTCATTATGCATTGTGGTGCCACTGCAGGCATCCTATAGTTAATGTGGCATTTTGGTTTCCATTACAAGTCTTCTCCTTGAAACACATAACAAATTGAATATTGGCCTCAGAATTGACACAGTTTGTCTGTGACTACTGTAGACCTTTTCTGCCAAGTCTGAAACAAATCAGGCAATGATTCCATTAACTCTAAGATGCTGAAAATGTATTTATCAGAGGCCAACATGTCTTTTAGCTTTCATTTTGACAGTGCATAACATAAAAATGGAAAGAATGAGAGAAGTAAAACATTTTACTAGATTCAGCTAGTCAAGAGCTAGCACACAAATGATTGTGGGTGAGATTTTTTTTTTTTCAAAGTATCCAAGTAACTAAGGTGCACAAGTCCCACTGACTTTCCATAGAGCTTGTGAATCTAATGCACTAATGCTATGTCCACACAATGCTTTTCAATCGAAAAAACGACCGATTTTAAAGTTGTCATGTCTGAATGATGTTTTGTTATTTTGAAATGATGACCCCTGTAATTTAGAAATAATGAACCTTATTTTAAAATAGTAAAACCTAGGCTGAAATCAAAATAGCTATTATTTTGAAATGGTTGTTTCGAAATAATGCCTTTCTGACGTGTTATTTTGAAATAACCATTATTTCTATTTAACACTTTTGCCCTTCTCCTTCCCAGGGTGCCTTCCTTTTTCTTTATTGGCTGGCAACATGGCCCTGCCAGGGGGACTATGTTGCCACACCCCCCATGCTGCCCCCTCCTGATTCGAAATAGCAAGTCCTGTGTCCGGACTGGCTATTTCAATTTGAGGTTTTTGCTTATTTTGATTTAAGTTAATTCAAAATAAGGATTTTATTTTGAATTAACTTATTTTGAATTAACTTGTTTCAAAATAAGCGTCTACATGTGGACATAGCCTAAAATACCTCCAAAAAGCTCACCTTAAACTCTGATTTTTAATGAGTAATGTCAGAATGGAATGATGCTTCTGACTGGGTTAAAATGGAATATTAAATGACCACTAAATGACTATTTGAGTCCTAAGTTTTCATTTTAAAAGTTTGTCTCTAGACTGTCTCTTGAAGAGAGCTGGCAGGAGGTAAAATGACCAGTCAATGAAGCACAGCTTATTTTTTTACCATAATTGAACTTAATTAGATAAACCAGTTTGTAGATAAAAAATACCTTTTTAAAATTAGGTATTGACTTTTGTTAGATATTTTGCATCATTTTTTGAGATTTGAGCAAGAAAATAGACCATGGGAAACAATTACAATTAAGTTACAGAAGGATAGCTGTGTTGTGTTTCAGCAAAATAAACAAGAAGTCCTCTGGCATTTTTAAAGACTAACAAATGTATGAATGCATAAGCTTTCATGGAAGAAATCCCACATCATCAGCTGTATGAAATGAAGACTGTAGTATGTTACATGCTGATAAGATGGTGCTGAGAAGATGTTAATGTAAAAAGAAGGCAAATTACCTGATATAATGAGTTAGCCATTCAAAGACTCTATTCAGATCCAAGAAGATGGTGCCAAATTTGCATATGAATTCCAGCTGTGCAGTTTCACGTTCAAGTCTGGTTTTGAAGTTATTTTGCTGAAGTACTTTAATTTTCATGTCTGTTAAAGACCACCCAGAGAAATTGAAATGTTCTCCTACTCGTATCAGGTAATTTGTCCTCTTTTAACACTCTCGCCTTCTCCTCTATGGTTCTTTGAAGGCCACATGGACGCAGTTTGAATCAAAACAACTTGTTTGATTTGCTAAAACAGACTAAATAACTGTCTTGTGACTCAGCCTTCTCTGCATATGACATACTGCAGTTTGCGTTTCATGCAGCTGATAAAGTGGAATTATACCCACAAAAGATTATGCAATAAATAAATTTGGGAGTTTTTAGAAGTGCTACAGGCCTCTTTGTTTAATTACAATTAACCGTACTATATACAATTAAATGTAGCTATACTGCCCTTCTGGGGCTTCTGTGAGCTCTTAGACATATACCAGAGTGCTGGTGAGCAGTGTTAGATCACTGTCTCAGCTATAGTGCCCCAACCCACCTTCTAGCTAATCTACCATTCTAGATTCTCATATTGTCATGCATTAGCACAGTAGCTGAGTACTGTGCATCACTAAGTCTGACATACATACATCTCTCTCCTCTGACAGCAAGCTTTAGGGGGTCTTTTTTTTGTGTTTTTTGGTGCTGATGCAGTTCAGTAGTCTTGGTATGACTGGTGAAGTCCCATAGTGACAATTTTCCCCCACCAACACATGCTTCTCAACACAGGAAGGCCTACAAGCCCAAGATTCCTGTCTTATGAGTCAATTAAGCCAGCAAAAGGCTCCTAAGCTATTCAAGGAAGAGGATGAGATCTCCTGAGGCACTTCAGGTATCCATACACTTTTCAAAGTTGGAACACTTTTCTAGGTGTTGGAAGTGCTGGTGTGATTGCTGAAGCACTCCAAGAGATGAGATCCGTCCTGAGGCATTCCAAGAAGCACTTAATGTGATGTGCTGATGAAGGTCTGGTTGCTTGTTTCACTGTCAGGCTGCCAGGTGTCAAGGGGTAGATTCAGTTCTAAGTGGCTGAGGAGCAATGAAATGAGAAGTCTTCAAGAGAGGAACTATGTATCTGTCTAGCCTGGTATGTTTTAGACAGATACCTGTGCAAGAGGTCATTGCAGTGTCGTCAGCCCAGTCCACTGAGCCTCATATGGAAAAAGGAGAGCTGAGCACCTTAGGGGCAGGAGTCTAAGTGTTATGTGACCTCTGTAGAAAAAGGTACAAGCATATGCTCTAGAGTCCTATGAGTATTTAATCCATGTGCATCTTTGCCCCTCCCTGTAGTGGTTAACCCTGTATGAGTCTGCTAATGCCTCTAAAAGTAATGGCCTACGCTAAAAAGCTAAAAGTCATAGGCTTAATCCTTGCTGATGAACCAGAAAGCAGTAGTACTACAAGACGGATTACTCTGCTGAGATCTTTGCAGCTGTGGACTGCTGAAGTTTAGGATGAGTTTCCCCAGACAGCAGATAGGTGCAACCCATGTTAACATGCTATGGCTTTTTGTCGCCTTTTAGTGGCTAGCTACACCATGTACAGAGGTTAATGGGGTTTCCATTACACCTGGGCGAATATTGCTAACAGGAACAAAGCACACTGGTCCCTGTATTTTACATGGCACAGTCTTTTCTACCACTAGTAGGGGAGCCAGTGCCGGATTTCCCATTAGGCACTGTAGGCACAGTGCCTAGGGCCTACAAAATTTTAGGGCCTCCAAAGGAGGGAAAAAATTAAAAAAGCAGAAAAAATAAGGAAAAATCACGTGATTTAGCATTAGAATAGTTTAAAGTGCATCATGCCAATTGACATAATTCAGTTGCCATTTACCCCTCTTTTTGCACATTTCAGAGTGAAAGTACCTAGGGTCTACGAACACCAAAATCTGGCCCTGAGGGGAGCCCTGTTCTGGAGCATATTCCAGCAATACCTTTTTGAAACGGAAAACTTCCCAGGTAAAACTGAACGTTAGAGGTCTTACAAGAATAATGGGGTATTTAAGAAAACAAACAAACAAACAAACAATAAAAAACCTAGAAAAACAGAAAATTCACCATCATAATTACAAGAAACATTTTTTTTAAAATAACAATATAGGAATTTATAGGTTAAGGTTAAAATTTGAAACCTATATGAATGAGAACAAGGAAATTCACAGGGGAGGTCACCTAGACAATCATAATTGTACCCTTGTCATGATTCCAGTTACAAAATTCCCTTCCTTTTAGCTTATTTCTCAATATTTCATGGGAAGACATAGGATACCTCAGCGCATTAGGCTTCACTGTCTTCTAGAGCTGGCTGGAAAATCAAAGTTCCTTTCTGTGAAAAATGTTACATATTTGAAAAACATTTTGTCTTGGTTTGGGATAAAAAAAAAGCCATATTTTTGTTTTTGTTTTAGAAAAGAGATTTTTTTAAGAAAAATTCTCTATGGGAGACCTGGCATAGATTCTTTCTTTCTTTCCTGGAAGATTCTTGTCAATTCTGAGTCCAGCTGCTGAAGATGGAGCAAGCCTATGGTGCTCACATCTTCCAGCTGTGGAGGTGGGGAGACAGGGTGCTCAGCACTCTGCCTTTCTGGGCCTGAAGCTGATGAGGTGGCTGAGAACCAGGGAGGCAGAAAGTCAGGGCACTCGGTCTCAGCATCCTGCTAGGAAAGCTTTTGTCAGCAAGTGAAAATGAATGTGAACAATGACATGAACCAAAAGTGAAACTGACAAGAGTGTTCCAGGCATTCCTGAAGGAAAACTGAAATTTTCATCTGTAAAATTCTGATTTTCCAACCCCTCCCCTTTTTTTTAGGTAAAAAAAATCATTTTGATTATGCATTCTTGAGCAGTTCTCTTGGTTTGCAAAGCATTTCAGTGTACAAATCAAGGGATTGGAATTGCCTTACCTGGTTCAAGTCTTCCGTGATGGCTTCTCCTCACATTCTACTCTGGCAGCAGAGTCCAGCTCAGCTTTCTGTACTGACAGTTGGTACATGTGTATTGCTGGGGACATGGTCCTCCATGGAGAGAAACTCTAAGTTCTCAGAGGAAGGGATGTCCACTCCCTCTCTGAGCAGAGAAAGAGGAGCTGTGCTTCCTCTCATGTAGCTGCTGCTTAGCAGCTCTAGTTGGCTAGGCTAGTGACAAGTGACAGGGCTTTGTGAGAATCCAATTCTATCTTGATGGGCTTTTGGTAAGACACAAGGCATTATGAGCTTATAGGTTCACCTCTACTTTGCTGGGTGGATTTTATTTCTCATGTTTCCATGAGGTCTCTGGCTCAGTTTCTTTTTAGCTTGTTGGGTTGATATGGGGAAAGGAACTTGTGAGCACAGCCCCTCTGTCATGCATATCTGATTTCAAGGCACAAGTTTCTGAGAGGAGCACCTCACCTTGTTAGACTGATGGCAAAATACAGGCCCCTGTAAGTGCTTTGCCTTAGCACCTGAAGCTCTGGGGTTAAAGTATTATTTTGGGGGTCCCAGAACCCTCCTAAACTGGCAGCCCCTCTTCACACCAGGGTGGACCCCTCTCCTGCTGGGGGCAGGCCTCCCTGGCACTGGGGCAGGCCCCCCCTTGTACCCCAGCTACTCAGGGTTAAAGTATATTTGGGGGGGGGCCCTGGAACCGTCCTAAATTTCCAGGCCCACCCTCATGCTGGTCCAGGCCCACCCTAATGCAGGGGCCCCACCCAAGCTACTGTTCCCCATTAACTTGGCTGTTTGCAGGCTGCCTGACTGGCTGGAAGCTGCTTCTGGCCACAAGCTGCTCCGCCCTGAATGGGGGAGATTCACAAACTGCCGGCCTGCCGCAGCTCTCTACTGGCTGGGCTTAAGGTGGAGCCGCAGGAACTCTGCCTTCCGTCTGCTCATGCTATTTTTATGGGGGCCCGAGAACTCTGCATTCTGGTGCCTTCCTCTATATTTAGGGGGCTTGGAATGCTGCCCGCCTAAAAATAGGGGTCCCTGGAACTGTATTCCGGTGCATTCCCCCTTATTTTAACCCCTGCTGAAGCTTGTTGGGTTGCTGTAAAGACATGGGCCATTGGGAAGTTATTGTATTAGCATCTCTAGCTTGCTAAATTTATGTGAAGAGCCAAGCTCCTCTGAGATCTCCAACTCAGGACATCTAGCTGACTGGGGTGATGTCAAGGCTGAGATCTGTGTGAGGTGACAGGGCCAGCAGCAGAGACTGTGGTAAAACAGAGCAAGAGGGAAGTGCTTACCAATTCTAGGAGGTTTATGGCCTCACAGGGGATGACGCAGTCATCTTGTGCAAAGAGACATGGCATGGGGATGATATGGCACCAGGGACAGCAAATTTTTTAATGGAATCTGTGTCTTTAAGCAAGCCCATAGCCAGACAGTCAAAATGTGTATGTGCATGAGAGAGAGAAGGGGACATGTGCAGAGGTGAATGCACAGTTTGGCCCTTTGTAGGGGGACATCCACCCTCCTTACCCTTCCCCACCCTACACAGTCCTTAATGGGGAGCTGACAGAACTGATGGAGCTGTTCTGTTCCCCATCTGTTCAGTCAAGGGGACAGAAAGCCACTAGTAGGATTTCCTTCTTTTTCCTGGAAGGAATAGATTTGGAGGGGCAGACTCTGCCTTCCCCTTCCTTTCTTTCCAGCAGGGACACAGGCATTCATGAAGAAAAAGGAGGTGGGACCAGAGAGGGGGACCCTTAGCCCGGCTTGGACAATTCGTCTCCCATCAGTTGCTGGTGCTGTTCCACTTAGTGGCAGCAGGCAGGCCTGGAAACCTATAAACTCCCCCACAGTCTCATATTAAAGAATTTTCAGTCCTTGTTCAATGTGAAAATTAGGAGGCTCCCACCTTCACTTTAATTTGCCCCCCTTTCCTCCCCCATCACGACAGAAAAATCCAGTGGGCAGGGCCTCCCAGAGATGGGGCTCAGTGCAATTGCATTCAGGCTAATCATGGAAGATTAGAGTTGAAAGGAATTCAACGGGTCATCTAGTCCAACACCCTGCTCAAAGCAGGATCAACCCCAACTAAATCATCCCAGCCAGGGTTTTGTCAATGCCTAAAGGCTAGTCAAACCCTGTGGCTGGCCAGGCACAGCTTCTCCCATTGCTCCCACTGCCTGTATTTCTGTCTGATATAGCCTCAGTTTACCAGTGAGCAAAATGCAAGGAGGAGAAGGAGAAGGTGACCTCTCCCAAGCACAGGAGAAGGAAAGGAAGGTGGAAGTTACTTCTGCTTTCAGCAAAAGAGGGTGAGCTGCACCCCAAAATGCTCTCTCTTTAGCTCCTTGATGTATCTTTTCTACATGAAAAGCCTGCTGGGACTCTTGTAGTTCCTGGTGCGATAATATTGCAATTGCTACATTCCTTACACCTAGATCTGTGGTGTCCTGAACAGCTACTCTGATTACATGCCTCTAATATATGTGCTAATTTAGTGGCTTGAGAAACTCTATCTGACTATTGTGTTTTCCCTGAGAGAACATTACTGGTTTTGTATTGATTATTTAATATTCTAAAGGAAAAGAGATTTTAAGAGTATTCAGTTTTGTAAAAAGAGGCATAACCATCTCTCTTCTGCCAACCTCCAAACTCCCTCTTGGGCTGCGCAGAGCTTGGAGAGTGGAGAAAGGTGGAGACAGATATTTATTTTAAGAAAACACCTGTGCTAATAATCCTGAAATGACTGTCCTGAAATCTAGATTCTACCTATTGGGCTAGTCCAGAGTAGCGGTAGTGCTGCGCTACAATCCTCCAGTGGCACAAGGGGAGTGCTCCAACTGCACCATCCATAGGAGCGGGAGACCAGTTAAATGCCCCTTCCCCACCGTCGCTTTTGGTGTGATTTGTGCCCTCTGGTTTGCATGGAGGGAGTAGTCCATGCATGTCATTAATGAAGGGACTGCATTGTTTCATACCCTTGTACTGAGTGTGTAAGTGGTGAGGGTCTATGCACCCTTTCCTCAGTGGGTACCAGTTCAAGGTCCAGGGACTACCTGGTTCTGTTTAAATACAATGGGTTATCACCTAACTGAAATATTTTTTACTTGTGTTCTTTACATCTCTCACAGCATATACAACTTTCCCCCAAAAGATGGCACTAGGATTCACTGAAAAAGAGAATCTGCTGTCTGAAGATTTTATAGCTGTGCAAAAATTCCTTTAGAGCCCTCAGCTTTTCCTCCCCATAATTTTACCACTATCAAACAAATAGCTAAACATCACAAGAAACAGAATCACTGCAACAGGAAGAAATGTAGCTAAATGTAATACTAACAGAGTGACAGAGGGTGACTTTTATACATGCTCAGGAAACTAAGATAGAGGCTTGTAGGATGATGGTATGTCTACACTTACAAAATTAATTTGAAGTAGTTAATTTGTAATAACTACTTCAAATTTAAATCAAAGTTCTTATTTTGAATTAGCACTACTTCCAAGTTATTATTTTGAATTAGGAGTCCAGTGAAGACTCTCTAATTCGAAATAAAGTGGGCTTTATTAATTAGAAGTAGAGTCTTCACTGGTATCTCTAATTCAAGATAGGGCTTGGCAGGCAAAAGAATAGGGAAATTAATTTGAATTAAGCCTAGTCCGTGGCTTAAAGTGGCTTAATTCAAACTAACAACTTCAAAGTAACCTATGCCTCAAACTAAAAGGAGATTTTATTATATCAAATTAGTGGTTCCTTATTTTGAATTAAGGAACCACTTAATTTGATATAATAAAATGCCTCCTCGGCCATGGAATAAGTTATTTCAAATTAAGCCTCCTTAATTTGAAATAACTTGTAGGTGTAGACATAGCCAAAAGAAGGATCTCTTTTGTGATACAAGAAGGAATTACTGTTTCTGGCAGTATCTGAGATTTGTTTATTAGGCATAAAAATGGAAATATATGTGTGATTTAGAAATATATTAAAAGATGAGAATTTTTCTACTGAGATCTGATATTATCTGCTACAAAACACTGATGATGTAAGGGTTTGTAGTGAGTAGTTTTATTACAGAATTGTTTTTCATAACCCTGTAGTTTAAGTGAGATGATCTGTCTGCTAATTTGGACCCAAGATTTAATTTCTTTAAATACAAATAATTTTTGCATAATGACATTTTTAAAATACATTCATGCTTAAAATAATAAAATAGTTTGAGGGATTTTTCATTTCCTTGCAGTTATTGTAAAAAATAAAATAAGCCTTGTATCAGTTTATTAAAGCAGTAATTTTTACCTGTAAAACCAGAACAGATGCCACATTCTAAGGCAATGTGCTCCACCCGTCCAATCACCTCACCATAGTATTTAGGAAGACTTTGGAATATTCCAGAGACAAGCAGACAGGAATATAACCCTAGTGATGAAATCAGGTTTAACCAATCAGAGTGCTCATTGAATAGGTGTGGTATGGTTGAAAAACAATGTTTAGGACACTGTACCATGGAATCTGTTCTATTGTCTCAAAATTTTTAATAATGAAAGTTGTACCTTGTAAAAAAATTCACTTCAGACTGATCCTCAATAGCCACCATAGATGTAGAAACACTAGGTCTTTGGATGGTCCCAGGCGTAGCTATTCATACACTATTGTTCGCTTTGGCAGCTATTAATTAGGAACATATTTTCCCTATCCCCGAGGCTGATTTTACACACTTGGTCTCTGGGCACCCAACTGGAACTTATTGCTACTGTATGAAGAAGATATTGATGAGAGTACCACAGACTTGACCTACAGACTGGCCCTGTTCTAGGTAAAATCATTGCTAAATCCATAAGTGAGTCCCCCTGACAGATAACCTGGGGCAATAAAGCCTATTTTACAATCACTCACACATACACAGCACGTGGAATTTGGGATATACCTTTTGGGAGTACAAGGTACACTCTGGGGCAGGGAAAGTGTCCAGACACTAGGTGGCAAGGTAGCTTAGAACATTCGCCTTTCATTTCGGGAGATCTGCTTCTGTGCACATTTTAGGACATCTGATACTTTGGCAAGACAGTGCACAGTCACCATTGGCTTCTGCTTAAGAGGAACCAAGCTCTGAAGCAGCAGAGCAGTTGCAGGTCTGGTACTGAGGTACTTTGGCAAAGTTGTGAGCAGTGGCTTGCTGTGGTGGCTGTGTGTAATGTGGCTCAAGGTATTGCTCCTCATGCTGTCCCCTTCGTCAGCAGTGCAGACACACAGAAATGAAAAACAAAAATGTCCATCATTGTTCAATATCCCAACCAGGTGTCCACACGAGATGTTGCATGCTGTTTGACCAGCATGGAGATCGTTACCTTTAATCAGCCCTAGGCTTGCCTCTCAACTACAGATGTTAAGCCGAACATTGGTGTCAAATGACGTTCTCACACCCTGATTCAGGAAAGTACATACTTAATTTTAAGCACATGCTTAAACCAATCCCTGTTCCACAAACCAGTTCAGCATATGTTTGAGTCCGTTTTCTTTGATGGGACTATAAACTTGCTTCAAGCTAAGCACATGCTGACTT
Organism: Podocnemis expansa; assembly: GCA_007922195.1. NCBI lineage: Eukaryota > Metazoa > Chordata > Testudines > Podocnemididae > Podocnemis > Podocnemis expansa. The sequence goes on along the minus strand of ML682069.1, from coordinate 15,245,550 downwards.
GCTTTACTGAATCAAGGCCTAAGAGCTGGGGGTTTTTTGGGTGCTGGACACACAGAAGACTTAACACCCCCTAAAGCTGTACAGCCTTTTGCAGGCTAGAGCTAATAGTGTGGTTCCACAGAAGGAACTGCAAGCAAGATTTGGTTCACAGGGCTGAATAACTTTCTTGGCATCCTCAGTCATGTCTATAGCACCATCCATAAGAATTTCTTCCAAAGTTCAGTAATTAATGAAATATATATATTGCAGTTAGATTGGGTTACTTGCTCAGTGGTCATTGAGTATGGAGATACTGTAGCTTAATATTATAATAGTCGGCTTTCCTTGTGTCTGAACAGTATACCAAGTCAAGAAGGCCTGTGAAAATCTGCAAGGTAATAAATTATCATAAGAACTGGAACAAATGATCTGGCACTGAATTGGGCACAGACAGTCACCCTGCAACCACATGGAGCTCAGGGCATGATGTGGATTACTGGTGCCATTTACAAATGTGTCACTCTACAATGGGTGCACATGTTCCTTTGCTTTGTGCCTGCAACTTCTTGTCCTAAGGCACGTAAGGTGCATCTGGAAATCCCACCTTCTATCTGCAAAATATTCTCCCTGTGATTTAAACATAGATAACATAAATAGAAGGTTGTTAGTTATTTCTTAGCGTATTCTTTGTTTACGGGCAAAATTGAAACATTGCATCCAAAGTCCTTTGAGTTTTGGTATTTTCAGAGCTGAACCTACCCCGTGGTTCTTGTTATTATTGATTGTCACTTGTGCACTGCCTCTAGGGTGCTAGGCTCTCTGGCTATGTCTACACTGTCATAGTTATTTCAAAATAGTTATTTTGAAATAACTATTTTGATTTTAATTTGACTAATCTGGCTCCTAGCCGATTCCTACCCCTCCTCCCCCAGCCTGAACAAAGGGATTGAGGGGGGGCCAGATTAGCATGCACTGGGGAAGTGGAAAGCAGCCCCACCAGGGGTTCTCTGCCCCCATCAAGGAAATGAGCCCACCGGAGGTTCTCTGCCCATTATTTCAAAATAAGCCAATTCCACAGCTTGGAATGACTTATTTTGAAATAAAAGCAGGTTTTATTATTTTGAAATAGCACCTCAATATTTTCAAAATAAGGACTTCATTATTTCAGATAATAAAATGCTTGCATGGACAGGGAAAAGTTATTTTGAAATAAACCTTTTTATTTCAAAATAACTTTTCAGTGTAGACATACCTGCTTAGATGTAGAGGAAGATAATGTTCTTACTTCACAAAGTTTACTTGTAACAAAAACTGAAAACTCCTTGCTCCTGTGAGCTATCCCATTATAGTCACAGAGTGAGGTACTACTCAATGTGTGAAAAGGGGGTAAACTGCCATGACGTTGGTAAATTGCCAAAAATCTCCTGAAATGTTCTTATGAGATTATGGCTATGGCTAATCCATCCTCAAACCCTGGCTTTGTATGGACCTGTGACCTGAACAAACCAGTGTCTTCTTTAGCCCATCTCTAGTTAAACCTCCTGTAGACAATGTCATGTTCTTTGGATAAAGACAACCAGAGAACTATGTTTATATAATTAAGCCTGCACACTTTTCTCTTCATGTTGCATAAAGTAGGTCTGAAAGGTTGTTTTATATAAGGCTTTTTTATCTGTTCCTTTTATAGATGATTTCACTGGAAGATTTCTTAGTGGTATCACAGAATGTATATTGTTAGTGCCCATAGTTTCATTGATGGGCTTGAATGTTTTACAAAAACACTCTTCTTTGAAAATGTTCATTAGCTGCAGAAATTGAAAATGCTTTAACAAGAACAGACAAAACTCATAGGTTTGAAGAGCCTGATTTAAAAATCCCTTCCTGTCTCACTTGTTCAGAGAGTGGCATACTGAGGATCACTGGTGCCCTGGTGCCAAGCGTGTATTTGCTCACATACCTCAGCCTCCCAAAACCCACACACACAGGGCAGAAGGTGTCCTGGCAGAGTCCCCCAGCTACCCTGGGGTGGGGGTATGTATCTGCAGAGCAAAGGGTGTAGGGAGGCTGGAGGCTGAGGACATGTTCAAATGCAGGCTTGGCTACATTGCACCTTCTTCTCTTACCCAGTGAGCGGTGCCTGCCTCACCCCCTGAAGCATAGCACTGGCTCTGGTGGGGTAGTCTCACTCCCTGGTTGGGATGGAGGGGAGGCTTACTGGTCTTTCATGATGTGCAGGTGATGAGTGGGGGCTGAAGGCCACCCCACCCAAGAAGGGTTGGGCCAGATGGTACTCCACTACACACACTTTCCTGCTGCTTCAGCCCCACAGCACAGTGCCTCCCAGCATCCCTATCAGATATGATTAAAGAGTCTGGCCTCAATATCAGCTTGGCCTTGCCCAAGGGGAGGCTGATCCCGTAGAGAGAGCACCAGGATGGTGGGGCAACTCTGTGGGACTCTTGGTGGTTAGGAGGAGCCAGGAGGATGCTGGCTAGAGGCTCAAACTGAGAAGTTCTCACTGCTCTGGTTCAGGACATAACAGAGGACTGGGGGGTTGGAAAAAGAGAGGCTGAATTGCTCTTTTATCTCTCTTCCCTGCAGGGCAGCAGTGGCTATTCCCATTGCATGACACAACTAGTAGCAAAGCAGCTGTGGTGGGTTGCTTGTAGTTGTAGCCCCCACTGAAGCAGGTTCCATCCAGCCCATATCCCGCCTCCCACAGCCCCAGGAGTCCCCCTTCTTTACTTAGCACATTATAAGTCTGAGAGAAACCCCCCATCCCAGCCAGATAGATCATGGAACTCAGAAACCCTGGGTGCAGATCCCCATGTGCTGCTGGGATCCCCATGTGTAGCTCTAGGAGGCCAATGGGGGTATAGTTGCAGGCCCCCGCCTTGCCTTCCCTGACTCTTTCAAGGATGGAGGCAGCTTTTCAGCCTAACCCCTGTAGCAGAAAACATGGGCGAAAGCCCTTTCCCAGAGAATCCAAGTCAGCTCTTTCCTGCCCTCTCCTGCTCAACTGTGTGTGATTATCAGACAGCGGGGAGCAGCAGTGCACCAGAGCAGGAATTGGTGAGGGCCAGGCCAGCAGCCCCACCCAGGCCTGAACCCAGTGGCATAGCTCCCGCCCTCCCCTTGGACCCCTTTCTCTTGGATCACCAATGTGTTCAGCTTGCAGTCACTTGGATTTTGTGATATGATCATTTCAGCATTTTGCCAGTCATTCTAAAGACTTCCCAGCCAGAAGGGACCTGAATATCTAATATAAGAAACAAGCAGGAGAAAACAAACAAAAAATGCTTCAAACGGGCCTTAGAAAGGGGAAAAAGAGTACAAAGACATTATTGTAGGTCAACTTAAATCTCTATTGAAATTTGTGGATTACAGATATATAAATACGGTGATGTGACACTGGTGGATTTCCTTGTTGTTGCATCACGCAATAGTTAGAGTAAGAATGAAATTCACTCAAGTCAGTTTAAAAAATCTCTTGTCTTGAATGGGAACTGGTTTGAGCCTAAACTGCTGTAAGCAAGGCTTTGGGAAAGGGTGCGCATGACACAAATATTTTCTTAGTCATGAGGGACTAAAAGACTGCCTTTAGGGGACCTGCAAATGAGACAAATGAGTCTTCACTGACAAATTAGTCTGGACTAAGGAAATGTCTTATTTTGGACTAGGCAAAATTTAGTTCGAACTAATAAGACCCAATGGTTAGTTCAGACTTGCCGTGCTTAGTTTGAATTTTAGTTAGAACTAAGCATGGGCAATGTACGAAATAATATTTAGTTCGAACTTAAAAAGTTGGAACTAAGCTATTAGTTCGAACTAGCCATGCACTCTAGTTCAAACCAAAAAGTTAGTTTGAACTAGAACATGTGGCTAGTACAAACTAAAAAAGTTGTGGTTAGTCCGCACTAACCGAAGATCATTTTGGACTAACCTTGGACATTTTTAGTTTGGACTAGCAAGTCCAAACTAAAAAGGAGATGTAGACACAGCCATTATGTTCGAAAAAATGAAGAATCAAGGGTGAAGAAATGGGGAGTTGTGTTATAACTGAATATACCGGACCACGCAACAAAAGCAGTACTCCAAAACAGTAATAGTTTTTCAATTGTTTCTGTGCAGTCACCACAAACTAGTGGATGGCTTTCTTACACCAGTGGTTTTCAAACCACAGATCTAGACCCGGTACTGGATCATAGACCTTCAAGTACTGGGTCACGGCAACCCCTGCTACTGCCGCCAAAAGACTGGAATGCATCGTTCAACGATGTAATTCTTGGGTCACATCCGGAAATGATTTTTTTCATTTGGGTCCCAAGGAAAAAAGTGTGAAAAACACTACATTCAACTCTATTTGACAGTAACGTGTTCTTTAGCAGACGAAACACCTTTGTGCAGGGATTTTTGTTTGTTTGTTTTTTAAGGAAACTGAGAGTTTAAAAGACAAGACTAATGGCAATAAGATGAGTTTTAGCAAATACATAAGACATAAAATAACTATTGAGCTAAAATTATTACAAATCTGATTTTACCATCAGGATTGCAGCAGCAACAATTTATTTTTGTGAAAGAGGGAAATAACTTTGGCTTGTTATGATGCATAGAATCTAAAATAGAAAGGATCATCTAACTCTACCTCCTACATTACACAGGCCATAGCATTTCACCCAGTTACCCCTGTACTGAGACCAGTAATCATGAGGTCATAGTATTATTTATGACAACTTTAAAGTAGCTGTAAAAATCTTCAAAGATTCTTTAACTGCACCAACTTTAACACATCTGAAAATTTATTCAGTTCACAGTTTGGTATTTGCTGTTTATTATTATCCCATTTAAAAAGTGTCATTCTTTACTCAGGAAGCAGAAAAAAATATACTCTGTAACTTAGGCGATCAACGGATTTCATTGCTAATCAATTGTCGATAGCTAAAATGAATAGCTCATAGGTTGAAAATTATGATCCAAACTATTCACTATTTAAGCAGAATTCCAAAAATAATTCAGCTAATATTTAATAAGGAATAGATGTGAAGGAAAGGAAAAGCAGTTTGTGAATATTTCAGCAACAAGAAGAGTTAAACTGTCAGTTTTAGTAGCAGTTGAGTAGTATCTAGAGGCTACAAAAACTTTTTAGCCCCATTGTCCCAAGGGCTGGGAAAGAAAACCAAGTTTGGGCTTGTCTACACAGTAGAATAATGTGTTCCCTGAAGGTCTGAGTTCTCAAATGCACTAATGTGATGTGCATTAATTAATCTGTGTAGCCCAGTCATGGCCAAACTGCGGCTTGGGAGCCACGTGTGGCTCTTGAATGAAAAAGTGCAGCTCGCAGAAGAAAGCCTGAGGAAAGCAGCCCCAGCCTCACAGTTTTAAATCTCCCACCCTGAGCATGTTTGGGGGGAGCCCCAGCCTGTGTCTAGCTGCTAAGTGGCTATATTGGATGCTCAGCCCGGGCAGGGCTTAAGCAAGGGGAGCAAGCCCCTGTCTGTGACTAGCTGCTGGAGTGGCCAGGTAAGGAGGGCCGAGGGGTCTGCTCGGCAGAGCCAGTGTCAGGGCCTGGGGGTTTGGGAGAGGGTCAGGATGGTGGGAAGAAATGGAGGCATGGTTGGGACAGCAGGGAGAAGCTATGTTTTTTACTGTATAGGTAGGACTCGTTTTCATGGTAACCTTAAGTAATTATTAGACTCTGACATTAGGAGGATCAATAGTTGACCTCTTTTTACAATAAAATTAAAGTGTGCAATGAATTTTAATTTTTGTAATTCTGGAGTAGGTAAAATATGGCTATATGCCTCATTGCAGCTCTAGAATCAACTTGTGTGGCTCTTGAGTGCCATAAGTTTGGCCACCCCCGGTGTAGACCCTGCCAGTGTGCTTTAACATGATGCTACTGGAAGTGGGACTACATTAAAACACCCTAAGGAACTGAGATTGTGCACCATCTGGAGCTACACAGACACATTAATGTGCAACACATTAGTGCACTTAAGAAATCAGCCCCATAGAGCTCAATATCCCACTTTGTAGCCAAGGCCTTGGTAAGGGACAGCTACCCTCTCAATTTTTCTAAATAGACAAGGCAGATGCGTGGTAGGAGAAAGAAAGTATTATTATCCCCCTTTTATAAATGGCTAATAGATGCACAGCAAGATTAATGGTGAATCTCCATTTACTCCTATACCTGAGTCACATTCTTTCATAGATGCTGGAACTAAGGGTGCTGCGGCACTGCCGCATCCCCTTCTTTGAAATGGTTTCTATCATATGCAGAGTTTAAGGTTTGGTTCAATGGCTTTTAGTACCACCTCCCTTCCCATCAAAATTGTTCCAGCACCCCTGAGCGCTTTTGAAAATCTATCCCTGAGTGACAGGATCAAAGTGAATCAGGAAACATGTTGAAGATGTAGGCATTGAATCCAGTGGAGTTCATTAAACACACCACCAGTTTTTGTAAATAACAATTCAACTCAAAGCAGTCTAGACCCTGAGGTGGTATTTCTAACTATAATACTGAGATTGACATTTGGGGGATTTTTTTAAGAGTAAAAATTAAATAATTGTCATGTGCTTCAGTTGCATCCTTCCTGTCCCATGGTGGGTTTTTAAAAATAGATTCATGAGATTTTGTTTTGTTGGAAACATGAAATAAATGTGTGTATGTTACACTGTTCCAAAACTGTGCATAACTATGGCCAGTTTATCAGAGTAAGTGTCCTTGTCAAGGACACAGTGCAAACACATTTCCACAAGACAACATTGTCTGAACAAGTGAACAAATATTTGACTAAAAATGTAACTGACTATTGTTCAAGAACTGCCACTGTTCTGCGGTTTCTGGCATTATCTGGCGTTATCTGCACTTCACACCACTGACTTCAGCCAAAAATCATGCAGCAGCCAGCACTTGGTCATCATTCAACAATCAAGTAAATACTCCACTCACTGTTTTCCAGGCTGGGTCATTTCTGATAACAGAAAAATATTCTGAAGAAAAGGTGCAAAGGCAAATAATTCCATCTTAGCTACAGCAGTCTGAAAAATATTATGCATGTGGTGCTGTATTCCATATTTAGATTCATGGAGTGTTCCCATTACTTTCTGTGATAGTCTTGCCCATACATCAAAAGGCAGAAGCTGCCACGTGTAGGCAAATTTGCTCACTTTGTTACTTCATATTTTTGCAGATGGGTGAAAAATAAGCACATTTCAAATCTGTACCCTCAAAAGAAAAAAGATGCTTTTGCTTGGTTAAACTGATAGTTATGTGCATGTGGAGCTATTCAGTAGGGATGACAGGCAAGGGGTATATAGTAGTAAGTCTATACTGACAGCAGCAAAATTGCCACCATCAGCATGATCTTCTGGGCATCACTCAGTGATGAGTATAAACCTGCTGAATCACTCCAGAAATCGCCATAGCAACTCCAGCCCCAGAACTGGAGTTGCTACAAGTCCACTGTAAGGCATTTGCGGTCGGCTTACCCTAATGTGTAGGAGTGAGTTAGAGGGTCGTTGGGACATAACACAAAGTATTTTACATACCTTGCATATCTCTCGTTGACTGCTGCTGAAAAACACAGCACATATAGACTAGGGCTACATGTTAAAGCACTGAGCTCTTTTAATCTGATTCTGACTAGTTATACCCAGTGTGATTCAGGGTAAGTCTATACTGAAATCACTGCCATCATCATAGAAATCATGGCAAAATCACTGCTGTCAGCATGATCATCTGGGTTCAGTTGAGTGGTCTGTGTAAGCGTGTTCAATTGATCTGGAAATTAACATGGCAACTCCAGCCCCAGAACCAGAGCCGTAATTACTATTTACAGCACCCGTGGCACATTCTGATCAGAACACGCACCTTACAATGATTGACTGACTGGATGGCATTTCTGGTTGGCTTAGTGAAGTGTGTAGGGAGCTCTTAGTAAGTCATCAGGAGATACATTAAATACCTTGCGTGTGTCTGGTCAACTGCTGCCAAAATGTGCAGCATGTATAGACTAGAGCTAAGAGGAGCTCTGAAGGGGGCAGAGGGGGTGGATCTATCCATCTAGGATAGACAGGGAGCAGGGGAGTCACTGCCCACCCAAAATCTTTGGGGCATGGGCATCAGCCTGCCCCCCGGCAATCCCTCCAACCACCCTCACCCACCGCACTGGCCCTGATCTGCCCCCCTGAGCCACGGGCCCAATCTGGGCATTCCCAGCTGGCTCACTGCCCCCCACCGATAGCCCCTGGCCAGCTTGCCACTACTGGCCGTAGACTGGATCTGGGCAGCCCCACTCAGCTTGCTGCCACTGGCCACAGCTCTGACTCCAAACCTGCCTGGCTCGAGCCCTGAGCCACTTCGCCTACCCAGACCCACTGTCAGTCCCCCATCTCCTCTTTCCCTCTCCCTTGTCCAGTGGACCCCACACCACTTACCTGTGCCATGCAGCTCCATGCTGCTAGGCCGAAGAGGGAGGAATTTAAATATCCCTCTTCTCCCATCCTGTACCACATGTTTCAGCGACATGGTGCAGAGCAGGACAAACCCTGCCAGCTCCAGCTGAGCTCCTTCTCAGCAGGTGAAGAGCTCAGGCAGGCTGTCTGTCCCTGCACCTGCCAGAGAGAGAGATTTGGGGCACTGACTGACACATTCAGGGCCCATACCCTCTGTGCTCAATGCCAGCAATGCCCATGGCCAGTAGCATACTGCACGCCTTAAAAGGGTATAGCGGTGTGCACATTCTCCCTGCATATTGCAATGTGTTGTTGCTGTGACTGTTCCTATGGCTGCTTCTGAGTTGCTTCTGTCCTCCACCACACTACGTAGGAAACAATTATTTGCTTATTATCACTGGTTGATCTACTCTGTGTTCCTGCAGAACATGTTGTTTGATAACAATAAGGTCCAGAGACAGTCCCACAGTCTGACCTCCTCCACCGCTACAAATCCTCAGTTATTTTCCTAAGCTGTTTACATTTGTGCAATAAAAGCTGGAATTCTACCTGGCTACTGTGGCCTCCTGTTTGATCCACTGTCAGTGACAGGCTGCTTTGTATCTGTAAACAGTCAAATAATTAGCCAGCTGGCGTGACTCCAGACTCTGACTTCACCAGTGGTATGTCCTGTGTTGGAAAGATCAGTGAAGACAAGGTGCAGTGCATGAAACACTAGCAAATCCCTCCGCTCAAAGGCACCCACTGCTTTTATGCCAATATAGAGGATACAACAGTTTTTGTCCCAGATGAAGGGCAAGCTTGTTAACCACTCTGTCTTCTAATGTAATCTTAGCTTAATCACAAAATGGTTTGTTTTTGTTCCCCTACAGAAGACTTTTCACTTTTTAGTCTCTCCTCAACTACCTACTGTTGGTTGCACAAGGTAACCATGGTATTTGCATGCTTTTTCCAATGTCCTTCTCCAAGCCTTGCTATTTGATAGAACTGAGCAAAAATCAATAGTTCATAGGAAATTGTGATATTTTACATTTGTCTCTCTTTTATGGTCTGCTTAAATCTAGACTCTGTAAGGTCCTGCCCACACTGCACAAAACCAGTTTCAGATGTGGTATGAAATGTTAAAGCTTACTGTATTCTTGTGTGAGTAGATCGAAGAAATGTGACAACATCACATTTTAACCAAAGCTTAAACATGGTTTCTTCATCTGAGGATAACATGGCTTCTTCAGCCACAGAGGCAAGAAACAATGTAAACATGTTTGCTTCTGAACAGTGTTGAAATATGATTATTTTTGTACCACAGATGCTGCCAAAAAGTTCAGGGAATCCAGAATGCTGAGGAAATGAGAAATACGACTCCATCTTACTCTAGGAAGTGAGACAATAATAAACCCATCCTTCATCATTTTCACATATTTTCTCCTCATCATCTACTCCAGTAACCCTCCTGATTGGTAAAGCTGTCTGTGGCTTCACTCCACCCCTTGCTTCAGGCATTGCATTCCCCACAGTGTGTCATTGCCCATTCATTCCTCTGTTCTCTGTTCACAAGCTGGCCAGACAGGTGAAAGGCACTCCGTGCATATCTGATCTTCCCTCCCATTTTGTAAGTCCCTCCATCTCCAAAGCATCTGAAGAGGTGGGATTTTCTCCCATGAAAGCTTGTGCAACAAATAAATTTGTTAGTCTTTAAGCACAACAGGACTCCTTGTTTGTTTTATTGAACTAGACTAACACGGCTACCCCTTTGGAACTTTAAAATAGTGTGAGTCAGTAAGGACATGAGAGAGGTGTCCTCATGGACCTGTGATATTCCCCTACTGGAATCTGGTCCGGTGTGCCACTGTGCTTCCCCAGTTGCCCACTCCTGGATCCCAGCTTACCCCACTTTGCTTTATGGACCCCCCAGGCCTGAGTCAGTCCACACCAGCCCCCTATACGTAATTGGTCCCAGGCAGTGGAAATGCACTCACTAGCCTCTCAAGAGACAGTACCCCAGTGAGCACTCCTAACCCCAGATGCAAGGACAGCCCTATGCCCAGCAGAGGTACTGGCCTTAACCCACTGGCTATAGGTTGCCCTGACACCTTTTGTCCCCTCTGCCTGTCTGCGAGGCCTTCAGCAGACACCAAACAAACTTGCACAAAAAAGCTCAGGTGCCTGAAGGGATCCCTGGTTAGGGATCGCAAGCCATCTGAGAGGTGGCAGTCTCTGACTCAGTTTCCTTACTCCACTGGTCCACCCAAAAAGGGGGCATTGGAACAGTGCTCTGCAGTCTCTCCAGTGTGAGCCCCATTCCATGATGTTGGTGGTAGTCTGAGGCGGGCTGGTCTGGGTAGCAACTTGAGGCTGTGCCACTTTGATTAAGCAGCCATGAGAGAAAGTCAGGCCTGAGACCCCCTCTGCAGTCCTGTAGTGTGGGAAACTACATGGTATGTGGGTGATACAGATTTGACCCCCTCTGTCAGTTTGCTGGTAAAGGACTTGATGGGATGTCTTCCAGCTCCCAAGTAGCTCTATCCACTCATTGGCCTGAGAGGTTTCCTAATGGGCCCCTTGACCTTCTTGGCTGATGCTGTGCTACTTTCATGATCGAACCATTAGGTCAGGGCTTGCAGTAGGCAGCTTACAATAGACTAGTGGTTTGGAATTGTAACTATTATGTGGGTGCCTGGGGTGTTAAATCTCCTGCCTTCCCTCTCTCTTGCTGAGACGGGATTGGAAGCTTGAGTTCTTACACCTCTGGTGAATGGCCTAAGTGGTGGGGATCAGAGCAGCGTAATGGCAAGATGTGTGGGCTCCCATGCTCTTTCTGGTTGAAGCTACTCCACTTGCGTTACAGAGCTGTTGGCAAAAGCGCTTTCCCAAGGACCACTGTGAGATCTGTGTAACATACTGGCAGATGAGTAGTACCTAGTTCAAACAGTCTCTATGCTTGCTGAGATAGGATTTGAACATTGGTCTTCTAGGCTGCGTTCACACACAGGGGGTTATTTCGATACAGTTGTTTCAAAACAACTTGTATCGAAATAACACCTTATTTCGAAATAACTTAATTTGAATTAACAGTTTGTTAATTCGAATTAAGGAAAAAAGCTCAAAGCGAAATAGCAGGTTCAGGCAACAGTTATTTCGAAACAAGGCACCGTTGTTTCGAAACAACATGTTTGCATGGCGTTGTTTCAAAACAATCGTTTCGAAACAAGGTTGTTTCGTCCCCGCATGGGGTTTAACTTGTTTCAAAACAACGCCGTTGTTTTGAAATGACGGTTCCCATTGTTTCGAAACAACCGCACGTCGTGTGAACAGCCTAAATCTTATTTCGAAACAACTTCCATTGTTTCGAAATAAGAGGGCTGTGTGAACACAGCCCTAGGTGTCAAGTGAGTGGCCTACATCCTGGGCTAGCCCATATTCCAATATGCTGGTTTCCTGAGCATTGCTTCTTGAAGGTAGGCCACTGTCATTCCATACTTAAATAAGAAGCAGGCCCCAGACAGTAAGCCTGTGGTTGGGGTGGATGCTCCCCCCCCCCCCGCCGAGGGGAGCACTGACCCTTCTCTGTTCAAGGCTGCTCCTCTTCAATTACATATTAACTGGAAGTGAAAGATCTTGCCAAAACTCTAGCAATGGTTCTCAACCTTTTGCAGGTCATGACACATTTTGTGGTATATCATGACCCTACTAGACACATCAGCCCACTCCTGCCCCCGTAGGGAAAATCCAGCCATCTCCCTGGGGCTCTCTGCGACACACCGCTGTGTGGTGACACAGTCATGTGTCCTGTAACTGAACTACTTCTCTATGGCAAGGGGGTTAGTGCCCTCACCTAGCTGCTGCTGGTTTAAGTCCTCCACCTTCCTTGTGGCTGGACTCCTGGCCTCGGTGATGATGATACCCCCTTTTGGTGGAGTACAAGTTGAAGGCTCTCTTGCTTCTTTTTTCATGAAGAATTAATGCAGATTTACACCAAAATGCCCCTCTCACTCTTTTGTCCTTTGTGATCAGGATACGTGCCTAGGTTGTGGCAGAACCCAGGACACTCCCCTTCACCAGTGAGGGGCATAAGCTGGCGCTCCCACCTCCTGGGAGAGCGTCGCTCGTGGGTGACACTTTCAGACAATGGATCTTGAGAAAGACAGGCTCAGACAACAGTGGACCACAATAAAGTTATCAGAGAGGCTGGAAATCCCAGTGCAAGTCACATCTGAATAGGCTGTTTGAACCCCACTTTTCAGCAACATAGATGAGTAGTCTAACCACTGGACTATAGAGTAAGCCTAACTCTTGGTCCTGCCCAAAGCACATTTAACCAACTGGGAACCAGGCTTCAACAGGCAAGAGAGAAGGAGAGAGCCCCCCAGGCTACATCACAAAGGTGGCTCAAAGGATTGGCTCAAAAGCAAACTCAAACCTGTTGCTCCCACAGACCAGGCACATCACCTAGCTACTAGACCACACAGAAAGTCACATCATATTTAACTGAAGTGGAATATCATCATCAGCCCCCTCCCCCACATCGCTGGATGCAAAGGACAGGGAAAATGGCACTGGGATGCTTGAAACCTGCAACTGCCATAGCTCAGGCACTTAGGCTAACCCCAAGACCAAACAATCGACTACCATCTGGGTCTGGACCAAATCATGGTTCTATAACCTGGAACAGGTTCATGAGGCAAAAAGGAGGGGCAATTTGTCATCATTACACATGGCCTTGGGAAGGGAGAGTCTTTGTTACATCCTAACACAGGGCTTAAAACCTGCAGTAGCTGCACGCTAAACACACAAGCTAACTACTGTCCCAGCAAGTAAACAGGCTGGTGGGGTGTTGTGAACAGGGGTTAAAGCAAGCCAGAAAGCACCGGTATGCTGTTCCAGGGCCCACCATTTTTAGGGAGCTGGCGTTCTGGGGCCCCTAAAAATAGAAACAGCAGCCAGACCACTGTGTTCCAGTGCAATCTGTCTACTACCCCTGTGAAGTTTTAAAACCTCCCAGCCTGGGGGAAGCTCTCTGCTGACTGGGAGCTTTTACAACTCCTGCCCTGAGCATGCTCAGTCAGAGCTGGCTCAGGGCAGGAGGAGCAGCCCATGGGGCGGCTGCTCCACTCCAGTGGCTAGGTAAGGGGCCCAGGGGGTGGGCCTGGGCTGTAGAAGGAGCGAGAGCCAGAAGCATGTGGCCGAGGCTGCTCTGGCTCTGCAGCACAGGCCCCAGGGTGGCAAGGTGGGCTGGGGCTGGGGCTAGGGCTAGGGCTGGTGCGGGGAGCGGTGAGGTGGACAGTCTCCCACTGGGCTGGCCCCAATTGGGGTCCCCCAGCTCATCACAGCTGCAGAGGAGTGCTGAGTGGGCAAGTGGCCCAGTGTCCCCTTCACTTATAGCCCCAGTGCCCTAGTCCCCTGCTTCAACCTTTCTCTGCTTCCATCTTCTGCCACTGCCCCCACTTCGCCACCCCCACTTCTTGCTGCTGCCCCCTACCTCGTGCCACCACCCACCCCTTCTCTACCCCATCCCCTGCCCCTGCCTCCCTTCATCACCTTGACACCTCCAGCCTCCCACCCACCCCTTCACTGCTCCCATCTCTTGCCCCTGTCCCCAGCCACGCCTTCAACAGCCCCATCTCCTGCTCCTGCTCCATTCCTCCCCATCCAGTGCCCTCATCCCTTCTAGGCTGGGGCCCACACATGTGGGAAGGGGGCTCACCAGTTAGGAGGGTTCTGTGGCCCACCAGATTATACTTTAATCCCTGGTTGTGAGGGAGGAAATGCTAAACAGATTTGTAACTAAAAAGGAACAGCTGCTGTAGGGTGTGGCTGCCTGACCACATGACTCCAGCAATGTAAGCATACCATGCACAGGGGCTGCAGGAGACCCCTTTTCACCCCCTTCACCCCACCCCACTTAGCCTGCAGCAAGGATATTTGACCTAGTTGAGCCCATGGGCCAGTCGTGAACACTACCCACTAGAATGGAAGGAGTCACACCCTCCCAAAGCTCACTTCAGTGGAACAGCTTCAACAGGCAAGCCTGAGGGAGCCCCCATCATCTTTCTCACAACCCAATGACTGGTCACTAGGGCACTCACATCTGTGGCTTGTGAGCCTCACAAAGCCCTTCCTCTCATCAGGCAGACAGGGAAGTTCACAACATAAAAATGGCCAGATTGAGCCACAGCAGTGATCCAGCATACCCAGCTGCCTGTCTTCCAAGGGTGCCCAATGCCACTTGCTGCAAAGGCAATTAGCAGCAGGGGACCATTATCAAATGATCTGTCCCCTCGCAGTTATTCCCAGCATTGGGACCTCTGAGATGCATGGGGCAGCGTCCAAATGTCTTAGCTAGTAGTCATTGCTGGCTCTATCTGCCATCAGCTTTCTCATTCTTTTTCCAGCCCACTAATAGTTTTGGCCCTCATGATATCAACTGGCAACCAGATCCAAAGGGTGACTGGGCATTGCAGGAAAAAGGTACTGGCTTTTACTTGTTTGAACAGCTTCATGTGCCCTGTCCTGGTTCTTGCATTATGTGCAGGGGTAAACTATACAACATTATTCACCCTCTGCACACTGTTCATGATTTTACAGACCTCATGCATCTCCCTCTTTAGGGATGGTTTTCCCAAGCTGACCTGGAAGCAGGGACACCCTCTCTCTCTCCCACCAGAGGTAACGGCCTTAACCCACTAGCTGTTAGTTGCCTGTGATACACTGCTGCCTTTCTTCCCTTCTACCCATCTGCGAGGCCTTCAGCAGGTACCTAACAAACTTGCACAACGTGGTTGAGGGGCCTGAAGGGCTCCCTGGTCAGGAACCTCAAGCAGAGGGTGCCACTTGGGAAGTGGTGTACTTTGGCTTGGTTTCCCTACTCCATTGTCCCACCCAAGACAGAGGCATTGGAACAAGGCTCTGCAGTCTCTCAGGTGTAAGTTCTGTTCCCTAATGTTGGCGGTCTAAGGTGGGCCGGTCTTTGTAGCGTCTTGAGGCTGTGCTGATCTCATTAAACAGCCACGAGAGAAGGCAGAGCCTGAGAACCCCTGTTCAGTCCAATAGATTGGCTATTTACCCTGTATGTAAGTTTAACTCCTCTCTTGGGTTGCTAGCAAAGGACTTGAAAGGTGTCTCCCTACTTTTGAATAAATATAGCCAGTCATTGGCCTGAGAGCAGGGCTTGCCCAACCATATGGGTGAACTATGTGATTGCCTAGCATGCTAGGCTTTAAGGGGCACCAAATTAGATGGAAGGTGCCTTTTCTCCATTTAATAATCCATATTAACATATTATCTCTTACAACATGTGGGGTGGGGGCAGCAAAGTCACAGTTCACCTAATGCGCCAAAAGCCCTTGGGCTGGCCCTGCATATGTGTGCATGCTGGAGAACCTATGCTGCTAGGGGTGTCTTCACTGCCTTGGTCTCTTTCTTTGAGCTAGTGCTCTACTTCTGTTATGACCATCAGGATTGGTAAACAGAAGGGTCTGTTAGAAAAATTTCTCAAAATAGTCTCATCTTTACCTCTTGCAAAATCCTTTTCAAACTCAGAGGTCAAAGCCCAAACCATTGTGTGTACCTGGAGGAGAATGATACCAGTCTAAAGCGGTGGTTTGAAAAATGTTTCCTTGTGGTCGAGTTAAGAAAAAGATCATGTATTAACATGAACGAACAATTGTATCTGTCAGCAATAAATTCCAGTGTTTCAGCAGTAGCAGAGGAGGGAGCTGTAACTTAGTACCTGAGGGTCTGTGACCAGTACTGGGTTCCAATGCATAGCTTGAAAACCAGTAGTCTAAAGCATGCCATTGTGCGGAGCATACATTTCATCCACTAAAGGCTAGGAACTGTACAGTCTCTCATAGTCATAAAGGGACTCTCCCTCTTTGTCTCTGCAACTGCAAGAGGCGCAAAAGAAACTTGTTGATCTGTAACCAAGTAAAGTTGAATTCCACAGAGCACTGGTTCCCAACCTTTTCAACTATGAGGGCTTCTTTTTAACACCAAAAATTTCGTGGAGCCCCCAAATGATAATAGTTGTTATCAAAGACTGCAGGAAGTGTTGTGGCAGAAGGGCAGTGGAGGACCTGGCCCTTGCCAGCTCCCAAGGTGTGGGGACTGTCTAGGGTGTGGCTGCTCATAACAGGCAAATACAAGTAATTTAGAGCAGACGTATCAAATGCATTCAATGTGGGGGGCCATGTGGCCACATGGGCTCCCCAACCCTTTCGTGCTCCATGTTCAGAGCAGTATAGGCTTTCCTCCCCCCTCCCCATCCTGTAGGATCTCCCACACCTTCCCTTTTCCCGACCCTGTGGGCTCCCCTTTGCCACACTGGCTCCCTGACCCCCCCCCCCTTCCCTTTCTACTCTGCTACCTCCTGGTGGCGGGCAAAAAAATCAGTCCCAGTCACAGGCACAGGCAGCCAGGCTTGGCTCCTGCCTCTCCCCGTCCCAGCCCACTCACTGTTAGTCATTCAGAATGCTGGCCTTTAGTTGACTCGCTGGCTTTTGATTGGCTTGTTCCCACATGTGCCCCAGCAAATTCTTCCTTTCTTTTTTGTGATTCATTCAATGTGCTGTCAATCAAATTAGTATGCTGACTGACTGACTGACTGACAGGGAACAGTAGGGATGGGGGCAGTATGGTGGCTCTATGGGGCCAGCCTAGCCTGTGGTAACCAAGACTTTGATTGGTTGGCAGACCACAGCAAAGCTGAACTGAGATTGACTGCAATACTTCCTTTGTCCCCCCGTGCTGGGACTCTGAGTCATAAACACGCCTAGGGAGCCTGTCTTTGGAGTTCACTGGCTGCAGACAGCATTGAGGCACAGCCCAGGCAGCAGCTCTGCAGGTTGGATCAGTGCCTGGGTGGGCCGGAGCTGGCCCCATGGGCTGTAAGTTTGACACCACAGTTTAGAGGCCTCTCCAACATGGATTGCTGGCCAGCAGCAGCTGGGACAGCTATATTCACAGATCCTTTGCAATAACTCTGTGGACCCCCAAGGGTCCCCAGACCAGAGGATGGGAATCACTGCCATAGAGCATTTAAGTCACTGCCCAGTTAAAACAAAGCTTTTCACTATAAAATGGATCAGCATAAGAATAGAGCAGTGTTCATATATTTGAGCCTAGCTTTACGCCACTGAAAGCTAGATAATGTCATTGCACAATAACTGCAAGATGTGCTGAACTAAAAAGCCTAATGGGCATCAAATACTCTGATTTCTGCTAGAAGATTGCTGAGAAAAGCTGCTGCATTTTGCAATCCCAGGGCTATTTTCATCGTCTGTACTGGGGGAAAAATTAGATATAATTCATGATTTACATAGCTTTATTTGTGGTAGCAGTCACAGAAGGTGTGGCACAGGAGATTTTAACCACTATCTAATCTTATTCAGGATAGGAAGGCAAAAAGGAATGAGGGTGATCCGAATGAATGTTATTCAACACTATGATTGGAACTAAACTAAATGGGCGGTAAAAACACCAGAGCCCTCTTTAGGCTAGCACGTCTTCCATTAGTATCCCTGCAAGAGCTACACAGGTCTGAGTTTCTCCATCTCTACATTGGTACATAACTTCAGCTGGTGCAAGTAAGCTGATTTATGCCAGATGTGAAATTTTAGCTATAGCAAGGGGAAACAATGTCTTGTTGTATGCCAGGTCTATAATTGGGGAATATACAACGCTGGGAAATACCTAGACTTTTCTTATGAGGAAATTGAGGCACTTATGTCAGCCAAATATTTGTTTTTGTGAATGAAGAGGAAGCAGAGGTGTTTATTCATCAAAGGAAACAGGAGGGTTGCTGCTTTTCAGCTGCTTTTTGGAGTCATTGTCTGGGTGTTTTGCATTTACACAGATGATAGGCCTGCTATGCACTCATCCTGTTCTGTTCCCATTACTACACAGGAAGTTATCTTTCATTCTGCTAATATACATTGTAACTGCAAAACCTATATTCTGACACATGTTTCAAGAGTTACAAGTTTTCTTTTTTCTTTATGTTTGAACTTTGAATGATACAGTCTTAAAGGGCTATAGCAAAAGTTGATTTTTTTTTTTAAAGCCATAGTTCATCTTATGTAGCGTTTCCCCATTGACAGCATGTTTGGTGCCACTTTGGGAATGGAACACACCAGAAAACCTCCCCCCCCCAAGACTGGAGCCTTTAGAATGGGAAGACTCTCTTAACTTCAGGTCCATCCTGTGGCACCTTAAAGACTAAGGCTACGTTCACACACAAGTGCTTGTTTCGAAACAAACTGTTTCAAAACAAGCCTGTTTCGAAATAAAGACTTATTTCGAAATAACAAAAAAAAAGTGTTTTCAAAATAAGGGAAAAGGAGGGAATCAAAATAGCATGTCCAGTGTGACATGCTATTTTGAAATAAGAGAGGGGAGGGGGAGGGAGGCCCTTTGCCCCTGGGATTCCCCTGCCCCCTGCGGCTCTGGCCAGGGGCGAAGGGCGGCTCCCCCTGCCCCCCCGCCTCCTCTGCAGGGGGCAGGGGGGCTTCCCCCCCCCCTGCACAGCCCCTGCCGGGTGCGGGGGGCTTCCTCCAGCAGGGGGGCTTCATCTGCGCCCCCGCGTGGCTCCTGCCGGGCGCGGGGGCGCTTCCTCCACCCTCCCCGCATGGCTCCTGCCGGGCTCAGGGGGGCACGGGGGAAGCCCCCCGTGCCGGGCAGGAGCCGCATGGGGGGCGGAGGAAGCCTGGAGGGGCGGGGCGCCCTGGGCTTGGGGGCAGCCCCAGCTGGCTTACTCCCCTTTCCCTTGCCTGGAGTGGGAGGGAGGGGGCTCTGGCTCCCATCCCCCCCCGCTCCCAGCAAGGGGAAGTGGGAGGAAGCCGGCTGGGGCACCCTCGGACCCCCTGCATCTCACTCAGCACCCTAGCCAGGGTGCTGATCCCTGGCCAGGGTGCTGGGGGGTGGGACCTTCACCCCAGGGTGCTGTGCACCCTGGGAGCAAGGTCCTTGTTATTTTGAAACAAGAGTTATTTCAAAATAACATGTCCAAACAGCTTATTTCGAAACCACTGGTTTCGAAATAACCCTCCTTTCAACAGCAAAGTGGGTTTAAGCTGTTTCGAAAGGAGGGCTCTTGTTTTGAAACAAGGAGCTCCCTCCTTTCGAAACAAGAAAACATCGTTTGGACATAGGGACTTTTATTTCGAAACAACCAGTGTTGTTTCAAAATAAAAGCCCTGTGTGAACATACCCTAACAGATTTCTTCGGGCATAAGCTTTCGTGGGCTCCAACCCACTTCATCAGATGCATCAAATGGAAACTACAGTTGAGAGGTATAAATACACATGCCAGGATGGAGAAGGGGAAGTGTTAACAAAGTAAATTCAAAGGGCAGATAGGGCTTATTCACACTGGTTGATTAAAGGTAGAGAATGTGTGACCAGGGACAATCACTTTTTGTAATGTCCTAACCATTCTAAGTCCATATCCAGACCCAGTCTGATTGTGTTAAGCTTGCAAATCCATACCAGCTCTACAGTTTCACACTGAAGTCTGTTTTTGAAGTTTTTTGTTGAAGTATAGCAACTTCCAAGTCTGCTACTGAGGGTATGCCTGCACGTACCTTTTAAATCAAAATAATGGTGGTTATTTCAATTTTTAAAAAAATAGGTCCATACAACCTTCTTTTGAATTGAAATGATGAGCTCCGTCACTTTGATTCAAGAGATATTGAACAGAAATAGCTTAAACCTAGTTTAAATCCAATCGTCTGTTAAATCGAAATAACGGTGTTAGGACATGTTATTTCAAAATAACTGTATTTCAAGTTAACACGATTTACCCTTCTCCTTCCCAGGGTGCTGTCCTTTTTCAATATGTTGGGTGGGGACATGGCCCAGTGTGGGGGCCATGCTGTCATACCTCCCATGGTGCCTCTCTCCTGAATCGAAATAGCAAGTCCTGTCTTCGGACCTGCTATTTCAATTTGGTGTTTTTGCTTAAATTGATTTAAGTTAAATCGATTTAATGATTTTATTTTGAATTAGCTTATTTTGATTTAACTTAAATCAAAGTAAGCCTGTATGTGTGGACATAGCCTGAGTGTCCAGGGTGATTGAAGTGTTCTCGTATTAGTTTATGGATATTGCCATTTTTGATGTCCGCTTTGCATGCATTTATGCTTTTGCACAAGGACATACCGGTTTGGCCAATGTACGTGGCAGAAGGGCATGCTGGTACATGATGGCATATACGACCTTAGTGGATGTGCAGGTGAATGAGCCCCTGATGCTGTGGCTGATGTGGTTGGGACCTGTGATGGTATAATGAGTCAATGTGAGGGCAGAGATGGCAACAGGGTTTGTTGCAGGGATAGAGTCCTAGCTCAGTGTTCTTGTTGTATGGTGTTTGGTTGCTAGTCAATATTTGCTTTGAGTTGGAGGGCTGCCTATAAGCAAGGATAGGCCTGCCTCCCAAGGCTTGAGATAGTGTGGGATCTTCTTCTAGGATTGGTTGTAAATCTTTGATGATGTGTTGGAGAGATTTTACCTGGGGGTTGTAGATGAAGTCTAGTGGTGTTCTGTTGTTCTCTTTGTCTGGTTTGTCCTGTAGTAGGTGGCTCCCAGGTACCCATTTGACTCTGTTGATCTGTTCTTTCACTTCCCTGGGTGGGTACTGTAATTTTAGGAATGAATCTGGACTGGTTCCCGCTCATGCTGTTGTGTGTGGGGGGAAGAGGGGATGGCTCTTCTCCCCCACCTGGTTGCAGACCCCGTGTTCTAGGTTGACCATAAAGATGTTGGCATATTGTGGGGCTATGCGGGTATGCATAGCTGTGCCACTGACTTGAAAGCATAGATCATCTCCAAATCCAAAGTAGTTGTTGGTCAGGACATAGTCACAAAGTTCAGTTACCAGGAATGCCATGTCTCCATCCAGGAAACTGTTCCTCATGGCTTGTAGTCCATCTTTGTGAGGAATGTTGGTGTAGAGGGCTTCTACGTTCATATTGGCTAGTGTGGTGTTTTCTGGGAGATTACTGATGGATTGTAGTTTTTTCAGGAAGTCGGTGGTGTCACAGAGATACCTAGGCATGCTGGTGGCATAGGGGCTGAGGAGAGAGAGTCCACATAGCCAGAAAGTCCTGCTGTAAGAGTGCCAATGCCCAAGATGATGGGGTGCCCAGGATTCCCAGGTTTGTGGATCTTGGGTAGCCCTGGTCAGGGTTCTTGGGGTGTGTCCATGTAGTTGTCTTCCTGTGCTTCCTCAGGGAGTTTCTTAAGCAGGTGTTGTAGTTTCTTTTGGTATTCCGCAGTGGGATCAGAGGGTAGTGGCTTCTAAAATGTGGTGTTAGAGAGTTGTCTGGCTGCTTTTCATTCATAATCTGACCTATTTATGATGATTACAGCACCTCCTTTGTCAAGCTCTTTGATTATAGTGTCAACATTGTTTTCGAGGCTGTGGATGGCATTGCATTCTGCACAGCTGAGGTTATGGGGCAAGCAATGCTGCTTGTCTACAATCTCAGCTTGTGCATGTCTTGTTCTGATCTACTTCATGGAGGACAACTGTGTATGCAGAGGAATGGTTTAATTTGGTAGGTTTTGGGGTTTTTTTCTTATATGCTAACTGTTCTGTGTTTATGTTAGCAGAGGCAAGGTCAAAGGCAGCATCTTGTACTTAGAGCAGAAGGTGGTGAGGTTTGTGATGATCCTTAGTGCCTTTGGGAGCTTGTTCCACAGTTTTGGACTGGCTTCCAAGGAAACTCTGTCTCCCCCACAGACCAGCCTTATGTTTATACAAGAAAGTCCATTGTGCCTGAGGAGTGAAGTTGTTAACCATAGTCAGCATCCAAGAGCTTTAGGTAATCTTTTATATATGCCAGGTGCACACTATTGAGCACCTTGAAAGCAAGGACCAAGACCTTGGATTTAACTCATTATTCAATGGCAAGACAGTACAGACAGTGGAGGACTGGTTTGATGTGCACACAATAATACATGCTGTGGATCAGATGTGTTGCAATTTTCAGGAGTTTCCTAAGAGCTGATGGCTTCCTTCCTAGGTAAAAAGGGTCACCATAGTCCAAAGAACACATGATAAGCCTTGTATAACCCAGACTAATTCATCAGTCATGAG
The DNA here is from genome assembly GCA_007922195.1 of Podocnemis expansa. Classification (NCBI taxonomy): domain Eukaryota; kingdom Metazoa; phylum Chordata; order Testudines; family Podocnemididae; genus Podocnemis; species Podocnemis expansa. The sequence goes on along the minus strand of ML682069.1, from coordinate 15,223,022 downwards.
GAGTCAGTGTCCCCAAGACTCACAGATCATAGAAGAAGATACGTGAGAACCTAGTGTCAGTGAGGAATTCAGATGCTTCGTAAACTATGGACTGACTTGACCAGTTGTCACTATGTTTCTTCATCTAAAGGAGACTGCATTGTGACTAGGAAGTCTTCAAAATACTTTCCTTTGTCCTCTGCCCACCAGCGTAATCATCATCTTGCATAGGTTTGGTAAAAGAATCCTGGACCTGCCTGTTATACCTGCCTGGCTAATTCTGAAGAGTGGTACTTGCAGCATAATTTTAATTGTTCAAGCAACATATGTTTAAAAAAAACCAAATCCACTGAGGTAATCATATTGTCGAATTAGGCTAATTTATCAGATCTTAGTCTCTTTCCCTGTAAAACTGAAACAAAATATCTTCTGTCAACCCAGCCCAGAGTTCTAAGAGAGCTCTTTAAGCTTCCATAGGTTTCATTTTCTTGTTCCTCCCCAGCCTACCTTTGGGCCCAAACCCTGTGAGTTGTTGTATCCAGAGCTGTGTTGCTCAAGTGCAATTCACACCAGTCATTGGGTCCTCAAGACTTACATCTATCCAACCCTGTACAGTAGATCAATGCAACTTCCACCCTTTGCAACCACTGTGGAGGATGCAACATTCATTTCCATGGCTCTCTATGAGACTAATCTAATGCCCATTGACATTAATGGGTATGTCTATACTGGAGGCTTAAGTTGATTTAACCAGGCTTAAGTTGATTGAAGCAACTCCAGGGCCACACATGGAGTTCATTAAGTTGACTTAAGGGTTAAGGTGACTTTATTAAATCAACTTAGCAAAATGTGGCCATTAAAGTCGACTTAAGGCAGGAGAGCCATTTAAGTCAACTTTATAAAGGCAACGAGACACATTTAAAGTTGACTTTATTAAGTTGGTTTAAACAAATGGAGACTTTCTAAGTGAACTTCATAAAGTCAAATTTTAATCAACCTTATTAAGTTGACTTGCCTGAGGCCTGTAGTGTAGACAAAGCCACTGAGAGTATTGACTACAATGAGATTTGGATCAGACTTTCATATGATTAAAGAGGTCTTGAGGCCCCTTGAATTTATTTTTTTACATAGGTGTTATACAGTAAATCAAATATTAATTTCAGCAACATTTGCTAGTGGGACACATTAAGTTTTACCCAATCCTTCAAAGCATTTCTAGCTCAAGGGTCTTCAAATTCATAAAAAAGTATAAGAAAGAAGGTGTGGATCCATTGTTCTTCAAGTCCACTGAAGGTAGTATGAAAGGTATCCCAGACAAACCTTACTGAAATGCATCAAATTTCACTGAACAGAATGTAATGCCATTGGGGTGCGTTGTTAGAGTCCTGCAAATCTGAGGATATCCGCATTATATCCACATCCATTGATACAACAAGGATATCTGCGGATCATTGCTTGTGGATGCAGATCAGATACAGATGCACATATTTTTATTGGCACAGAGCCAGAGCCCTGCAAATATGCAGATATCCACATTATATCTGCATACATGGCTACAACATGGATATCCACGGGCTATTTCTTGTGGATGCCGGTCAGATACGGATCCACGTATTCGTATCCGTGCAGGGCTCTATGCATTATATTAAAAAGTGAGTTGTTTATGTATTATTGTGAGATGCATTATGTAATTCCTTCAGTTAGCAGCCCTTTGAAGTCATCCCTGGGATTCATTTGCATATACTAGTTCAAACCTGATTCTCTAGGATTCCACACATGAAGCAAGGATTTTTGTAAAAATAGCTCAGTTTTAAACAGACTTATGGCCTTCTTCCTGATCCAGCAAATGGATAGGACCCATGGTCCATGGACGGCCCCAATTGTTAGGGAAGAGTTGGAAGGCCTCAACAGACCAGGTGCCAGTTCTGAGCTGAGGCTGAGAAGAATGTAGGGGAATCTTCAAGACTCATGTGCTAGAGTCCATGCTGGAGGCAGCTGGGCTGATCGCAGGAAAGATTATCATCATTCATGTAGGTTCTTTTCTTATTTTAGTATGTTTTCTCTGTAGTGCTTTTACCTTAAGAATAAAATAAGCTTGCATAGGAAGTGTGCGAGATAACTTGTAACTGTTGGCAATTATACTGTGTACTGTCTGTGCAGGCAGACAAGCAACCCTGTCTAGGCAGCACTAGCATTTTATAAGTCTAATTAAAATACATTTCTATACTTGCCTCTTCCTACCTGAGGGGCTAATCATGTTCGCCTCGATCCTATCCCCATCAGTGGAACTACCAAGGCAAGTAAAGCAAGCAGAATTTGGTCAGTAAAGTGAAGTTGTTACTGTAACTTAAACAGGTTCATAAAGCTCATTCTTCATGCTGGCCAAGATCAATATTTTACTGTGATGGTGCTCTCCCAAAATCTGGTCTGGTATGCTGGTGCAACCCCCTGATCTCCACTCCTGAGCCCCGACTTACTCCACTTTGCCAAGTGACCACTGACTCCTGAGTAAGTCACCATCCTCCTCCTGAGTGTAATCAGTCCCAGGCAGTGGGTGTGTACACTCTGGTAACTCATGTGATGATCCTGAAATGAACACCCCCAGCCCCAGATTCCACAAGGGGACCTTCTGTCCTACAGGGATTGGGACCCTTCCACAATCACCATGTCTGTCCATTTAATATTGAAATGCATAGACCTAGCCTCACTCATGCACACCCTCTAAAGTCCACACAGTTTTAGATAAAACAAATACTAGTTTATTTATTAGAATATAATTTTAAGTGAGTATATAGCAAATCAATGCACAATCATTTAAAAAAGGAGTCAGAAGATACTACAAGTTATAAAAAACATGAAAATCTACTAACACTTTTCCACGATTACTCTTTAGTCTATTCTCCTCATTCTTACCCACAAATTCTGCAGTTGGTGGTATTCAGCCAGCCTAGGCCCTCCTGACTATGTGGATAGGCCCAGTCTTTTGGAGTTGCTCACAAGATGTTCTTTCTCTGCCCAAAAGCAAAAGCATCTCCCTCTTTCAAAGTCCATGCACTTCTTTTCACTTTCTCCATGCCCCCCCCCCCTTTCTCCTGGGCCTTGGAGATTTAGTTTCTTCTACTGATCCAGGGAGCTCAATTTGCATTGCTTTTGTCATGTAACTCTCTAGTCTCTGTGCTGAGCCAGCCCTGCTGGTCTGAGCTATGTAACTTGCTTCACATCTGTACACATACATGATGCAGCAGGAAATATACTACCATGGTAATTATGTAGAATATGTTATGAGCATTCATAAAGGAACATTGTATGGCATATTTGGCATCATATCACACAACTGTATTGCAAAAGTAAACAGAAAAGTTACATAGATCATAATCTAGGTGTGCATAGATGTGCAAACCATGACAGTTGTCCTCTTCACTTAACCAAAGAGCTTTAGTTAAAAATGCTTCTTTGAGTACAAATCATAGTTATACTTTTGGTGTTCATGACACAGGAAAGAAATAAGGGAACTGCATTCACAGTGAATAGCTTAGTAGTCAGTAGGTGTGATCTCAATTATGAAAAAAATATCTGTTAACAAATCAAAGGGAAATTGACTTAGATTCAGCTTTGTTTGTAATCTACAATGACAAAGGTTAAAATCCCTAAACGAGCAAGTGCTAAAACTAGTCCATTTCTCTGGAAATCCAGTGCAATACATCATGCAAATTCATGAATCTGCAGTAGAGATGTATGATGCAGATGGTATGGATGTGTGGAGCAGAGGCAGCTGGCAGTAAGGAAGGTCTCTGTGCTACCCTATGAACAAAAAGCAGTTAGTTCATAAGCAGCAGATGAGAGTCTGTTTATAGTTAAGGACAACGGAGGAGGAGTGCTGAAATGATCTGGCAAGGTATATCCACAGGATTACTTTTCAACAGATTCATCTTCAAAACTGGCAGTTAGGCTTTCACAATTGCCAGGTAATTTGTACCTTTGAGCTTTCCTGGACTATCCATGCACAGGTCTTAGGACTCGGGTTGTCTCCTCTCTTGGGATGAAATAATATAATTGTCTCTTCTCAGACCAGGTGCTGGGTTGCAGATCTCTGGCTGTCAGCTGTGATCACTTTGCCAGGTCCGGTTTATACACTTCCATGCCCCCTGGGGCAAAGCAGTGGTACTTATCGACCCAATAGCCTCTTTTAAGGATAATATCACTTATTTAGAACAAAGCATTTCAGAGAAATGTAATGTTAAAAGTGATAAAGCCAACTGTACCCATACCTAGTTCTTCCAAAGGTTTACCATTCCCTGGATCTGGGGGGCCCAACACCTTCAGATGCCTCCACACAGTCCAGTCCAGGCTGTGACTAGAGAGCTTCTCACAAGCAACACTTCTTTGACCCTTCAGGAAGGATTTTTAGTCTTTAGTTTCCATTTATTCTTCAGCCTCCTGCTTCTGGCAAAACAAGGTTTACAGGGTGTTGGACACTGGATCCTTGAAATTAACACCTTGGCCCTTTGTTTTTCTACAGTGCACTTAGATGGTCTTCACTAGAAAGCCATTGTGTTGCTTCCCTGTTTAATTCTTTCCACAGCCCCTATGGCATTCAATAAACATTTAATTACCCCAATATAAATTATGCAGAGTTACATAATAGGTTACATATCAGTATTCTTAAAGTCTCACATAGCAGGTCCAACAGCATTCATATCATTGTTATGCATCAGCTCCACTTCTGTCACAGAGGTATTGAGTAGTTCTTTAACCAAGGGGGTGAAAAGTTGCATTAAGGGACTATAGGTTGAAAGGTTTTACTGTGCATGAAAAAACATAAAATAGACTTACACACTTGTGCTCCAGAGTTGGTTACAATTTCTGATAGATTATATGAATTCTTTAAAATATGGGAAGCTTACTTTCAAACATTTTTCATTATAAAAGCAAAATGCCTGCCAACCCTGAAGAGTAGTGTTAAGTATCCACAGTGCATAGGCTTTTAACCACAGTATAGTTTGTTCCAGTCATGCTCCAGTTAGTGAACTATTTCCTGTTTATTTTCCACTGTAACACAAAACTAAGTACATAAATAGTAGTTACCAATTTATATCTCAGGTCATGGGAGAGATGGGGATGTAATCATTTGGACTTTGTTATGAGGTTTTCTGCTCATTGCTGGCATGTCTCCTTGTGGCTCATCTGGGGGTCAGCTCAGCACTGAGCAGATACCCCTTTTTGCAGTCACTCAGCCCATTGTCTCCAACTCACCTTCCAAGATTCTAGGTCACCTTCTTCTTTATGACTTGACCCTAAATGGTTCTCTGTACAAGCTGTTTTTCTGCTCTTCTAGGCATGTGTGCATTTTTCATCCAAGGCTGTGCCACTTACTTGGTGGCTGGTAGGGGACCCCCAGGATCATAGACGTTATATTCCGGAACTATGGTCTACTTACTCCAGACCTGCTTGTTACTTTGCTGGGCTCTGTCCTACCCCACTCCTATCCTCTAATACCTCTAGGTTTACTGCCCATACAAGCTTCCTCTCTTCCCCATGGCTACTTCCCCATCTGGCATCATGCCAGACTCTTTAATCTCTAACAAACCTCCCTCTACCTGCAGTCTCCTTCTGGTTTCAGCTTTATTGACATCGCATATGCTCTTATGCAGGTGCAGGTGCAGTTACAGATATAACTTTATTGATCCTGGCTCCCCTACAGGTTCAGGATATGTGGTTAACTGGACCATCTAACCTACCTTACACCTTCAGAAATGTCATGAGGTACTACACCATCACAGACCTCTTCAGTTTTCTGTTCACTTGCTAAGGCTATAATACAAATACTTTCATGTAGTTCACTTCATTCATTGGCTGTTCTTTGAATGCCAAGTGAAACAGAGACTCTAGAAAGTCTCTACTTGGTAAAGTATATATTGACATTTCTGAGAATGTCACAGATGCTTGTAGACGCTAAGGTCAGAAGGGACAAATATGATCATCTAGTCTGACCTCCTGCACAGTGCAGGCCACTGAACCTCACTCACCCACTCCAGCAATAAGCCTCTAACCTATGGCTGTGTTATTTATGTCCTCAAATCATGATTTAAGGACTTTAAGATACAGAGATATGTACTGCATTTTCTCTCAGTGCAAAACAACATCTAAAATGTAACAGCCATATTATCTGACTCCAGATAGCAGTCTCCAGAATTAATTCAATATAAAACTCTAGCACTATAGGCTCATAGACTTTAAGGTCAGAAAGGACCAGTATGATCATCTAATCTGACATCCTGTACAATGCAGGCCACAGAAATTCACTCACCCACTCATGTAATAGATTCTAACCTATGACTGAGTTATTGATGTTCTCAATAATGATTTAAAGACTTCAAGGCACAGGGAATCCACCAGCAACCACTGCAGAGGAAGGCAAACAAACAAAAACCTTTTCTGTCTCTTCCAATTGGCCATGGGGGAAAATTCTTTCTTATCCCAAATATGGGAATCAGCTAAATTCTGATCACATAGGTAAGACTCACCAGCTAGACTCCTGGAAAGAAGTCCTTGTAGTAACTCAGAATCTACCCGTCTAACATCCCATCACAGGTCATTGGGCAGATTTCCCACTAGTAGTCAAAGATCACTTAATTGCCAAATTAGACTGTCCCATCATACCATCCACTATAAACTTATCAAGCTCATATCAGGCCTGAGACTGCAAAATGCTGAGTGCCTCCTGTGAGGTGCTAAGTCACCTTGCCTCTGATGGAAGCAGAGAGATGTATGCTGTTTTGTTCTACCACCTGTGAGAGGCGATCACCAAAAGAGCTCAAAAACAATGTCTTTTCCTGTAGACAAAATAGACACCACATAGCTGAACTTGCTTCTTGCTGAGGCTCACTTGAGGCTTGTACAGAACGTAATTCAGCCCTACACAGGTGCTGTGCTGGTCAAACTTATTTATACCATTTTTGCAACAGGTCCTCTATGCAGAGAATGTGTACTGTGACAAAGTAGTCATTTTGATTGAGGTTACAGTTGGTTGATTACTCCCTATGGTTTGCTTGGTTTATGGATAGAAGAATGGGCTCATGCTGAAGGTGCTGGCCAAAAACTCAGGGTATGACTTGCCAGTGTAAAGCTGGAAGGGTTCCTCCAAAAGGACCAAGCCACATAAACAACATTGAGGGTTTTCATTTAAGGTACCAAGAAGGAAGGCTGACTGGTTTCATCTTCAAATTGGTCACCTTACGGTAGTCAAATATATATATGCTTCTTTATGAATTACATAATCCATTTGGAATTCTTTACTTATTTACCGAGTACTTACAAGTGCATATGTTGTTCCACCTGGAGAGAACTGGGGTGATCATGGCTGATACAGACAGTTAATTACATTAAAGACCCTATGACTGTAATGACTGTACTAAGGGTTGGGAATGGGGCAGAAAGGAGAGTCCTTACAGGTAACCAGGATGTGTGCCAGAAAGTCTGGGGAATTTATTGTTCCTAGCTAAGTCAAGTTTGCTCAAGAAGCAGCTGGACACCACCTTATTGATTATTTATGGCAGCATTGTCCTCGGTGGGTCTGGTATGCCTATCTGTTACTTGTGTGAGCTTCATGCCTCAACTTGCTGGCTAGAAAGGTACCTAAGATTTAACAGAAGAGACCTGGCAGAAGAAAAAATATCTAAACAGACATAAAAATATGAAAAACCTAACACCTGTAATCAAAGATATGGGTGAGGCAAATGTAGAGAGCTAGCTTTGATCTACAGTAGCTAGTTCAAATAACAATAGTGCTGACATTACTGCAGCACTTGCTAGCCATACATCCTTGGTCTTGGGCAATGTTGCAAAGCCATTTCAGATATATCTACACATGCTGCAGTCATGTCTTTGATTGCAGTGTAAATATAGCCTCAATATCTGATTCCATTGCATTCTGCCACCAACTTCCTGTGGGACCTTAGGCAAGTCTGTGTGTGTCAGGTCCTCATATATAAGCAGGGGATCATAGTCTTTCCTTTCATCATCCCTTTGGAGATCATGTCCATTTGGACAGTAAACTCTTGTGTGAGTATGTTTAGAGCAAATGGACGCAGCAGCAAAATACAGAGACAATTGGAAGAGACCAGTTTCCATTCTGTACACCACACTGGCATGAGAAGAATATAAAACCATTAACTATTTTTACTTTTAAGTGTTTACAGTCATTGAAGCCAATCTTCTTATATTCGATAGCACGACTCCTGATTTTTGAATGGATGCATCAGGTCATAGCAAAACTTCACATAAGATTTTAAACAATTGTAAGATGTTTCAGACATATTTGTACTCTAGGCAGGCTTACCAATTATGATTCCAGGCCCCCAGACAGAACAGTCCCATTCCCACCTTGTACACCCATGGCCCCCACCTGCTGTCGAGCCCCCCATAACCCACATCCTGCTCCACTTCCTCCCTCCTTAGGCCTGCATTCTGCTGCTTTCTCTCCACATCTCCCTCCTCACTTCCATACTCCCTCTTTTTCCAGGCCTCCAGCAATAGCCAGGAGGCTGAACAAGGGGTGGTGGCAGGGAATGTGACATGAAGCTGTGAGGGGGTTGAGCAAGGGAAAAAGAAGTGACACAAGCAGTAAGTGACAGCGGAGAGGCCTAGGGTGGAGTTGCTTGGCCCCTGGGCAATTGCCCCCTCTGGCCTTCCCTGAGCCCCTTCTCTCCCCCATTGGCATGCCTCACCCTAGGCGTAGAATATGCAGATAAGTTACTTGCAAACTAACTACCATTTTAAAGGTAAAAGATTTAGAGTCTTTTCTTTTTGGCCAAGTAATGAAAGTAATGGAAAATTGATGCTATGCACAGCACAGATAAAAAAGCAAATACATTTGTTAATGACAGCGTAGGCTTTTGACATGAAGGATATCAGGTGGAAAGATCAAGTACATATTTCAAATGAAGTTGCTGGTATCTGTGTAGGACTTGTTGTTCCTGTCTAAAATATGCATTTACTGCATAAGATAAGGGGGAGGGGCAAGATAGGCACTTTGAAGGTATAAACTGTTCCAGGATATTGAGGAAAAGTTGTCTAGCAAGTTGCCTGAACCTGCAAGACACTAAAGTCAGGTCTACACTGCCTGTCGGTTTTGGTGGCAGTCAAATGGAGATATGTAGGATACTTAAAATAATTGGAGTTTCCCATCTTCAATCATCTGATGAAGTGGGATTTTCTCCCTGGAAAGCTCATGTGCAAAATAAATTTGTTAGTCTCTAAAAGTGTCACCAGAGTCATTAATTTTTATCTCAGACAGGAATCAATGGAAGCCTCTTGGTGTTGCTAGTGCCTTGCAAGAGCAAACTCCAAATAAATAATAATGCCCATTTACGTGGTTGGGCTTAACAAGCTGTGGAGCTGAAACCAGAATCTCTTTTGCATTTCCATTCAGTTCCTAGAGCCAAATCTACTTCTGAGGGTCCAGTTCAGGACCATGTTTACCAACTCAAGGGCTATGTATTCCAGTTCTAGGACCTGACTTGGCAAAGAGCTAGGGTCATAGTGCTGAAATTCATGGATGTTGAGGATATGTGGCACTTCGCTGAAAGAACTCACCACCCTGCAGGATCATGACCCAGATTCACTGGGTACTGGAATTGTATGAATACAATCTTCTTGGTAAGTAATCTCATCAGGTGAACACAAATATGGACCTGAATTTTAGACTCTGAGTCAACCTTGACCTACAACACCTGCCTAATGCAATCCAGACTCAAACACTTCTTCACACATTTTTAACTCCAAAGACTTCTAAAAATGCTTTCTGGAATTCTGTGTGCTATGTTATAATCTACATGGACCAGAGTGTGGGTAAAGCACGCATGTAGGAGTGTTAGGTTACTGAAGCCCAGATTCTGCTGCCTTTGCTCACACTAAGCTGTAGTTTACTCTCTAAGCAACACCACTCAAGTCTGTGGAACTATTTATTGTGAGTAAAAGTGGCAGAATCTGGCCTTTAATTATTGCCTGTAGTTTCCTGACCCTGGAGTCAGAGAGTTCAGAGTATGTGCAAAAGAAAGAGCAAACATGGAGTGCTGTGCAGGCAGGTCCAAAGCCAGAGCAGAGATTTTTACTCAACACCTGAAACACTGAACCTTGGGAAAAAGTCGGAGCATCAGCTATTTCAGTCTGAGATGTGCGTGCTGAGTTGTTCTCCATAGGGAGTATTTGCCCTCGAAGTGTCCAGTAGTAGAACACCGTAAAATATTCAGAATAAGGGAAACTGTGCCGAAGGCATGTACAAAGACTTTCGCATTACTCCTGTTTCAACTGAGCACTATTTTCGGGGCTTAAAAGGTGAACGGGTCTGTTGCAAGTGGTTTGCTGCTCAGAGATGTATTTCATCAATGAAAGGTGAGCTACCTAGAGCCTGCCTAGTGTTTCCACAAAATTTAGCAACAATGCAACTTATGATGTGCACGGAGGCAATGAAACTGTGGAAAATATATGCAACATATGCCTTTCTGCTTAGCTACTGTATCTGAAATAGATAGAAAACACAATTCATGGACAAATTGCTTGACTGCTGTCTTGGGGCCCTGTCAAATTCTGATTGAAGTAAATGGGAATCCTTGTGCTGATTTCAGTGGGAGTTGGTTCAGCCCATATCTTCTGGGAGTGATTTTCCTGTATCAGCAGATTTGCGGATAATTTGCTAGCAATCAAAGCTTCATATTATCCTGAAAAGCCAGAAACCTCATGTTTCAGATAAGATTGCACCATAGCAAGTCAACACTGGGTGGAGAGCAGGGGAGGGCAGAAAACTCCAGACAAAGGAAAAGGCTGATGAGGCTATTAGCGAGTTACTGTGAGCTGATCTACCTTCATGCTTTGTAGGAAGGAGGAATGGAAAAGGAATGTTACAGTCCATGGCTTTGTAAGGTTGAAGACAAGAATAAGGCAATATAGTGCTCAATACTGGCTTGGTGATCCTTGCAAAATATGCATTTGCTGAGCTTGCAGGGTGCATTTTAGAGTTTGGGATGAAGACCAGGCAGCGTCTGCTAGGAACTAAAAGTTAATTAAAAAAAAGATTGAGAGAGAGAGAAGCAGACAAAATACAGTGAACAATATGCAGCTAAGTACTATTCAGCTAGCAATCATGACAACAGTATTCAACATGCTAGGCCAAGATTTTTTTCACAGAAAAATTTAGAGCCCTAGCTCTCAGCTGAATGGCAATAGGATCTGATACTTTTCCTTGAAGCAAACTAATATAGCTGATGGAAAATTGAGGTGTAGTTGAACAGAGAAAGGAGCAAACAGGGTTTTACTGTTGATAACATTGGACTGTGAAATGAAACACACTAGTTGGGAAGACAGAGTGTGTGTGTGTGTGTGTGTGTGTGTGTTTCAAGTGGTGTTACTGAGCTGTATTTGTATTGTAAATACCAACCTAAGGTTTTTGGACTGAATTCATCCCAATGCTGAGGACCAGCATCAGGCCAGTGATCAACTTCAATCTCACTTAAACCCTGTTTTAAGGGATTAAGTGCAATTTAAAGTCTGTTCCAAGAAACCTTCTTCAAAGTCTGTTTAACTTTAAGCACATAACTTTGGTTGACTTCATTGGTACCCCTCACAAGTACAAAATTAGAATGTGCTTAAGTCCTTTGCTTATGGCTTAATGGTGCATAGGTCTTTCTTAGGCAAAGTCTCTGCCCATGAGTAAACAACACACGGGTTACAAAATTAACTGTTAGACTCATAGGCTATGTCTACCCTGGAGGCTTATGTTGACTTAACCAGGCTTAAGTCAACTTAAGCTACTCCCTGGCCACATTTCTAGTTCATTAATTGCCTTAAGCACTTGCTTAAGTCGATTTAATAATTCTTATCCTTAAAGTCAACTTCAGGGGTTAAGTTAACTTTATTAAGTTGACTTAACAAAATGTGGCCATTAAAGTCAACTTTATAAAGTCAACTTAAGCCAGGGTAGCCATTTAAGTCAACTTTATAAAGTCGATTTAAGTCAGGGGACCCATTTAAAGTCGACTTTAAATGGGTCCCCTGGCTTAAGATGACTTTATAAAGCAGACTTAAACAAATGAGGCCTCTCTAAGTTGACTTAATATGGTCAACTTTAAGTCGACCTTATTAAGTTGACTTAACTGAGTCCTCTAGTGTAGACATAGCCATAGAAAGGTAGGGCTTGAGGGGACCTCAAAAGGTCATCTATGTCATCCACCCACTATGCTGGCACAAGGCCTAGTAAACTTGCACACGTTTGTCTGAACTGTTTTTAAAATTTCCCAATGCTATGGATTCCACAGCCACCTCTGCCAGCCTCTTCTAGTACTTGACAAGCCCTATACTGTAATTATAGAGCCCTTTTAGCCAAGATGAATTCCTCTCTGTAGGCAGCTCTGTCCATGAAAGGGTGTGCTGAAGGAACACATCAAGGAAATACCATTCCACTTCAGGAGCATGTCTTCCAAGCCCACCCCACCCCAGCAGCATGAACACATACACATCAAAATAGTGCAATTAATATAGGAAAGGAAAAGATTTATTTACATAGGGATGAATAGAGCAAAGCAATGAGTGGGAGAGGGAGTACAGGGGAGTGGTAAAACAGGAGGGTTACATACAACACAGGGATCCAGCTCAGTGTTACCAGAATATGAAAAACACAGACACTGAGCAGTGCGTCTTCACTCAGGGTTCAGGGATTCTGAGCAGAGTTCCAGACCAGCAGTGAGTCTTGGGTGTTCCTGGTCATCTTTGATGGTAGAAAAATTTCTCCAACAAATCCCTGCAGTGCTGCCTTCTGATGCTCTCTGCAAGCCCACACAGAGTGACACCCTACCCACTTATCTAGCTACAGCCTCTCTTCTTATTCCCAATAGAAGGTAACAAGCCCCTGTACTCATGTGATCCCATACATGTGATATTGAGTTCAGCTCGGGCTTGTCTTTCTCAGGTGATTGCTCCCTCCCAGTTACAATGTTCTTCCTGCCTCCTGTCTGGGATGTCCCCTGTATCCTGTTCTGTCCCTCTCAGGCTTTGGTCTGGTTCTTGCCTGCTTCACAATGTGAAGGCCTGCTTTCTATAGCCCTTCTGTGGGGAGCTCTGAACACGTACACCTTGTCATGCGCTTTCTCTCCACTCCCCAGGAACAACCAGCAGTTTCTTCTGCCTCAGGACAAGGTTTTAAAAGAACGAAGTTCTCGAAACCCCAAGACAGTTGTGTAGATAAAAAGATTTTTCTACTATTGAACCTAAATACTCCTTGCTGTAGATTAAATCCATTACTTCTTGTGCCACTTTTAGTGGACATGGAAGATTATTGATCACTGTCCTTTTGTATCAACCTTTAATATATCTGAAGACTGTTATTAAGTCCCCATGCTCAGGCTTCATTTCTCAAAGCAAATATGCCCAGGCTTTTTTTGTTTTATTTTTAAACCTTTCCTCAGCAGTTTGGTTTTCTGAATCTCTTGTTTATGTTGCTCTCCTCTGGACAGTCTCCATTTTTTTAATCTTTCTTAAAGCATGATGCCTCAAAGTACTCCCACTGAATAGAGCAGAACAATTATCTCTCTGTCTTATATATAACAGTTCTGTTAATGCGCCCTGGAATTGTATTAACCTTTTTTGCATCTACATTACACTGTGGGCTTATCTGTCATGCTCCCTCCCCCCTTCCCTCTCTCTCTCTCCAATTTGTGATGCACTAGAACCTGCCAAAATCCTCTCAGCAGTACTATCACAGAGCCAGTTCCCCATTTAGAAACTGTGCTTTAATTGCCCCCTCATTAGTGTACTTCGTAGCACTGTGCACTTGTCTTCAATGAATTTCCCCTCACTGATTTCAGACAGTTCTCCAATGTGTCACATTAATTTTGAATTTTAATCCTGCCCACCAAAGTGCTTGCAACTTCTCCCAGCTTGGTATCATCCACAAATTTTATAACCATGCTCTCCAGTCTATTACCAAAGTCATTATAAAAGTATTGAATGGTACTGTACCCACACTCATGCCCATGAAGACCCTCCTACCTGTCCCCTCCCATTTTGACAGCAAATCATTGATAACATTTTCAGTGTGATCATTCGAGCAGTTGTGGATGCACGTGATGATAATTGTTCTCTACACCATGCTTCCTTATGAGAACATGCTGAAGGACTGTGTAAAAAGCCTTACTAAAAATCAAGATATATCACATCTACTGCTCCTCTTGTCTCCTCCCAGGAGACCAATGACCCTGTAAAAGAAGGAAATTAGGTTAGTTTGTCATGATTAGTTCTTGACAAATCCAAGATGTCTATTCCTTAAAACCCCTTTGTCCTTTAGATGACTGCCAATTAATTATTTGTTCCTGTATCTTTCCAAGTATGTAAGTGAGGCTGACTAGGTGTCCTGTGTGGTATTAGGTATGCTCTGAACATGCCTATTGGACCACACATCACAAGCAAGATAGGTGGAGGAACTGCTATCTTCCACATGTTTGTGACTCACACTGAGGCTTAGCCAGGAGGGACCAATTCAGGGACTTACAGTGAGGCAGCAGTTTGCATGCTCAGAAACAAACAGGTAGGTGCCTAGGGCATTTTTAATGCAAAAACTTATGTGCCAAGTGAGTTCCAGTGACTACAGGGTTTGGTAGCAGCTGAGGGAGGTTTTTGATACCAGTGATGCCTGTAGCCAGGACCATCCTTAGGGGTGGACGATCTGGACAACTATGGTCAGGGGGATGCCATGGTGAAGGGGCAAGGGCTCCTGCTCGCTGCCTGTGGGGTGCATCCTGGCACAGCAGGAGCACAGACCTCCTGCTCCAGAGCAGTGTAGCATGATTCTATAATTACTTTAGAATTTAAAATAGCCAATATGGATTTTAGTGAACCAGTCTGAAGGATAAGGGTCCTGGTCCAGAATCTGATCACAGATAAATCAAAACTTAAACTAATTTCTTTATGGAACTCCCTGGATGAGAAAAGGTATACAATTTTTAAGTATTCATAACAATTTTTATTTCTAACAGCAAAAAGCATATAATTGATAAGAACCCTAATTGATAAATATATAATGAAATCCAAGAGTAAACATTAATGCATTCAGCAAATCCTATACAGTTGAGAACAAGCAAGAACCAGTTATGATTTCTATTAAAACTATAAGATAGCTTACATATTACAAGGTTACAATTTGCTTATACTCACATCCAAAATGATGATGTTCAGTTGAAGAAAAGAGTTGTTAGCTCTAACATTACTTAGGTAAAATAAAACAAGAAAAACTTATCTAAAGAAAGTAAAGTAGAGTAGAGTCATGAGTCTGTGAAGATCTTCTTTCAAAAAAACTGAGCTCAGGTTCAGGGAACTGGAAGCTTTGAATTCTCTCCCCATTTTAGGGTCTTAAATACCCTTTTTTTGCACAGTACAGGGGGTTTACCATTTATACCCTTCTAAAAGTAGATTGAACTATCTCATTCTTCCTGATCCAAATATGGGTGTTTTCCAGAAATTGCTGGGGTACTCCCAAATCATTGGTTCAGGGGTTCATTGATGTAATTTTCTCAAATGTTCCCCTTTTACCTCTCCTATTTTCTTATTTACCACTTTATGGGTTTTGTGGTGAGTCTGCAGAGATGTTTCCATCTATTTGTCTGCAAAACATGACCAAAATACCCCATCTGGTGTTGTCCCTTAAAATCTGCAAGGCCCATGCTCACCTCTTACCTAGTTACCTTTTTCCTATTGCATAGTAGATGCATGCAGACTTTGCAGACTTAGTCACCTCTTTTGCAGAGATCTGCAGGATACATGTGCATTTCCAGCTTCTAGAAAGAACTAGTACTAACCTACACTAAGTGAAATACTATAATACCATGATTTCTTAAACTTATATAAAGAAAGATGTATCTGTATGAAATGGATAGACAATAAATATACATGCAAGATCAATATAAGTATTGCCAAAGGCTACAAATCCCTCCTTTGATGGGGTGGTTTTATAGAATGAACCCCATCACATAAATTGTGAATTTAACTTGATTTATGTTATTGGTATAAGCTGGGTTTCTTTATGAGACAATAATGTCTGTAAAGACAAATTTAAAGGTCAAATATAAACCAAAAATGGAGTATTTTGAATGATTAAGTCCTGATAGTCTGGGTTAGATGAAATCATTGTAATGTTTTCAAAGTTAGGGACTGGAGAGATCACTTGGTTTCCAGTTAAGGTTGGTTGAAGTGGAACGAAACAGAAATTTAGATTTGTAAGTGTGCATTCCACATGTCCATAATGATGCGGCTTTTTTGGTTAGTTACTACAAAATTGACCATTTCCAGCATAAGACACCTTTTTCACTGGCGTTTTCATTTGATTAAGTGTTAACAGACACACTGAGGAGTCATTATGTAGCTCTCTCTGCAATCCACATACCACAATATCTGCTTGGAACACATTATAACCAGAGACACACTGAAACCCATTTTCAAAGCAACAGGCCACTTGTGGGACTTCCCACAATTGAGCTGGAGTATGATAGACCACCAAGAGAGGCATATTAAGCCATTCTCGATAGAGTCCATCCTAAAGAATGGACTGTTGTCAATTCCTTTAACATATCTCTGTCAGAGTCAAGCACTGGTAACGATATAGTGAATGATACATACAAGGATCATGCCACGGGACAATCCTTATAAAAGATACAACTGTCCCAATTGGGATGCGGAGTCACAAATCCTATTTGTCAAATTGTTCCTAATGAAACATGAGGATACAAGTTTAACCATAAGAACCATTCCATTCTCAACCCTTGAAAACATTTTGGGCAATACTAATTTAGTAATTGCTTATCTTTAATTAAGTTAGGAACTTTTCCTTGCCTTAAGGCTTGTAAGGTCTTTGTAATGGTGTTTAAAACATACTCTCTGTATACAGAGCTGATAATTTTTTTACCCAGATATTGATCTCTTTTTTGATCATTATTGACAGCAATTCATTGATTAATTTTGAACTGAGTTTTGTTGAAAAATTGAGTTATATCCTGCATATTAAAAATAGTAAATTTTTCCTTGTGGGCCAACCTTTTAATTTCTTGTACCATTGTGTTAATCATTTGATTAATTTTTCCTTGCAACACATAATCAATGTGTTTGCGAATTTTCCAAATGTTTATTTGGTTCCACACACACTATTTGTCTGCAAAATAAGAGCAAAATACCCCATCTGGTTCTGTCCCTTAAAATCTGCAAGGCCCATGCTCACCTCTTACCTAGTTAGCTTTTTCCTGTTGCATAGCAGATACATGCAGACTTGCAGACTTAGTCACCTCTTTTGCAAAGATCTGCAGGATAGGTGCATATCCAGCTTCTAGATAGAACAAGTATTAACCTACTTACTTATACTAAATGAAATACTATAAAATCATGGTTTCTTAAACTTATATAAAGAAAGCTATATCTGTATGAGCTGGATAGAGAGTAATATATGCATGCAAGCTCAATATAGGTATAGCCAAAGGCTACTACAGAAGGCCTCTGATTGCCAGCCTATCTGGTGTCCCAGGCTGGCTCCTAGTCCTGCCTCTGAACTCTGTGAGCTGGCTGGCACTCTCTCTCCCAGTGCACTCCAGACTTGGTCTTCCAGCCCAGACCATTCCACCTTCCCTATGCAACCTGATTGAAAGCAATGCTGCCCAGTGCAATGCGAATGTGGCATCTCATCTGGGTTGGAAGGGAAAGGTATCTGAAACTGCAGGGGAAAGAGACCACTAAGTCAGAGGGATTGTCTCCCTCTCTGTTTAGGTCTCAGCCCTCCCAATTCCCAGGGGCTCTCCCTGTGCCCCCAGTCTCCAATCTCCCTCCATGCCCACCAGCTCCCAGGAGGCTTCTCCCTGAGCCTACTGGAGTCCCAGCCCAGCTTTCTCCCCACTTTTCATGATGTCCCCCAGGTCTTTGAGGACTCTCCTCTCCTATGCCACACTGAACTCCCAATTCCCCATACTCCCCAGTTATCAGGACCACCCTTTTTCTTGTTTACCCTGAAGGACTGTGAGGGGTTGGTGATATTTTGGGGGTGAATCTTCCACCATCACCATCCACCCCATCTTCAGTGCACTGGAGTAGTTGCATTTTAACCTCTCTACCCCAATAATCCACTTTGCCTGGGATTGGGGGGGGCACTTGACTATTGAGGATACTCAGTTTGGGGGGTTTGAGGAAAGATCTTCTACCCTTCTGGAGCCTTCATGTCAGTGCCCACCCCTTAACCACAATAATGAGACACTACCTGTACCCTTCTGCTTCCTTCATCCCTGTCTGGGATGCTCAGGTCAGCATGCTCCCTGCCACCATAGCCCACTGGCACCCTCCTGTCATTGCACCACCCCTTGGGCTGCTGACCCATTGCAGGATTTGTTGTGTTGCACTCATTGGGCTGTGGTGGAGGAACTGGATGCATGCTGAGCAGGAGAGATTGGGAGGTGCAAGGGAGATGGGGCTCTACCCCAGTGCCTGCTCACCCTGTCACAGTGTGGAAGACCACCTGCTACACTGCTGTGGCCTTCCTGCTCAGTGAGCAACGGAGGGGTTACCACAGCACTGGGTGGGGGAGTCAAAGGGTTTCCTATTGTGCTTGTCACTGTGGCATCCAGATGCGTCACTGCAGGGCAGGGCCAGCCCTAATGGGTGGGTGCTGGAGTCAAGAGGAAAGGAACTGGATGGGGCTGGTGTGCAAGGCCATGGAAAGTAGCACAGAGCAATTGGGGGTGGGACCAGCAGGGACTGCAGTGATGAGCGGGGGTGTAGGGGACCCTGGGAGGCTGAGGACAACAAAATACAACTTCACCCAGGGCACTATTTTCCCTAAGGCTGTCCCTGACTATAGCAACTAGGTGCCTAAGTCCTTTTGTGAATCTAGCCCCATGTGCACACAGAATGGAAGCCTTTGTACCGGGAAGTCAGTATTCAGACAACTGTACATTTCTGCTACATTTGCTATCTGTACTGTAGGCTCATATTATAGCTTCTCTGAACATTCTGTGATTTCTTGTTTCCTCACTTAACAATCCACTAAATGAAAGAAAATCATAATCATGCCTTCAACTTTATTATTTTCCAGTGTCTGACAGACAGAGAGCCTACCATCATTCCCAAGTATTAGAACAGAAGGAGTATATTTGCAAAGGGTTAATGTTTCAACAGTGCACTGACACACAAGAATACATTTAAAAATGATTGTGAAAAACAAAACCTTCACAGTGTAATTGGGCACAGACTCTCTATGTGCTGAAGGTCATGAAAAGTTAATTACCACATAAACTATTGAAATGAATGATGCACTCTCCCATGCCTATAGAACAAAGTTTCTGGGCCAGATTCACTGTGGGCATAAGCAGACATGATTCAATTGACTTCAGTGGAGTTGAATTCACTTAGTCTAGTAGTGTAGTTGACGCATGATCGCTAAAGGCATTATTATCCAAAGCCCTTTGAAGTCTATGCAGAAGGTTCTTTTGACTACAGTGAGTTTTGGATCATGCCATAAGTGAGGTTTGCCAACAACTGTATTCAAATAATGGTATAGATAGAATCAGCTCATTTTGTTGGCCAGACAGTACTGCAGCACTGGCATATACAGGAGTGAGAGTCAAAACAGAATGACCAGTAGTTAGAGATTTTACTTCTGTATCTCAGGGTCAGGTCAAGAACTGGTCAATGTACATTTAGAGTATTTCCATTTAGTAATTACACCATCCATTTGCTTGCATTATAGTTACTTCCAACATGGTACTCTGTCACCCATCACATTGCTCACCAGTAGCTACACAAAACTTAAGGCAGTTTTCAGTCATGCTTCGTTGGAAAGGACATGGTTATAGGCCACTGCCTTTTTTGCATGGCACCACCTTGTCATTCTTTAAGCTTGCCTAAGAAAATAATTTCCTAAAATGAGTTCTTAAGTAGAAGTCAGGTCTGCAAACAACTGAGAATGAGAATGAGAGAAAATGTATTTTTAACTCCCAGTTGATACCTTTTATTTGTAGAGTTCGTTGATATGACATTGCTCAAGGTTTACATCCATGGTCCTGAGAAGGCATGAGAGACTAAAGCTATTACCATAATTGTACTTGATACAGAAATGCAGCCAGAGCCCAGTGAAATGCAAAGCTTCCCCAAAACTGTACTTTAAAAAAAATTGGAATAAATCCCAAAATCACATTAGGTAGTTTCACCTTTGAAGATCCATGATGGGTTCAGAGTAAATATTCATTAGACAATGTCAGCAAGTCACATTCCGAGTCAGTCTTTTAATGAAAGAATTTCCCAGCATGCTCCAGCAGGCAGCTCTCTTAGCCCTGCAGTGTTTGCAGGATCAGGGAGTGCCTTTTCTCCTTTATGCCTTTGTGTAGTTTAGTTCATGTGACCTTGCCACAAGCAGCAAGGGGTTCAGAGCCAGCCCCAGCTGCCACTTGCAGGAGGCTGAGAGCCTGATTCGGCCCCAAGCCACTTGCCACTGCTGGCGGGTGGCTAGGAGTTGGGGAGACAGCCCAATTACTGAGCCTGGTCAATTTCACGGGCTACTCCTGATCAGTTTCACACTGTTCAGGAGTAGCCTGTGAAATTGACCAGGCTTGAGGCTGGATCGATTCAGAGTGACCTGTTGCTGCTGGCAAGTGGTGCAGGGTGCAATCCAGCCCAAGCTGTTTGCCACAGGTGGCGGGGCCTCGGAGCTAGCTCTTGCTGCAGAGCTCCCGGCTGCTTGCCAGTAGCAGCAGGAGCCAGCTCCCAGCCCCTTCCACTTGCAGCAAGAGGCTGGGAGTTGGGTAGGGTCCCTAGCACTCACTACCTGTGGCAAGGGGCTCAGAGCCAAACTGGGCTCCCAGCAGCTTGCAGCAGAGGCAGGAGCAGACTCTCACCTCCAGAAAGGGGCTTAAGGCCAGCTCCAGCTCCCAGCTGCCTGCCAGTGGCAGCAGAAGCTGGATTGGGCCCCCTAGGCCAGATTGGGGGCCTAGGAGCTGGATCGTGTCCTGGGGTGGGGCAAGGGGCCAGCCCGAGCTGGGGTCTGGCGTATGTCTACTAGTGTAGACATACCCCCTATAGCGACTTAACAAGGTCGGCTTTAAGTCAATTTAAAGTCTACCTTGTTATGTTGACTTAACTGAGCCCCTAGTGTAGACACAGCCAAGGAGTTTTGTGGCACTTTTAAAGACTAACAGAAGTATTATTGCATGAGCTTTAATGGGCACAATCCCACTTCATCAAACCCTTGAAGGCAGACAACTTACAGAATGGGAGGAAAAATAAATGCAGGGAAGTGTAAGTCACAGGATCAGGTCAGACTATTTCAGCAAATCAAAGCAGGTCTTTAGATTCAAACCATGTCAACATATTAGAACAACATATTAGAAGGAGGAGAGGTAAAGAACGGGGACAAAATTACCATTGATAATAAGAAAGCCAACTCATATGTCTCTCTTCAAGTCCAAGGTAATGCTATCAAATTCACACATGAATTCTAACTCTGTAGTTTCTCTTTGGAGCTTTGATTTGTAATTAACCTGCTTAAGGATAGCACTTCATCAAGGATCTACAGCCTATTCTACAAGATGATCTCTCACACCCTTAAGCCTTCAAAGGTAGCCCTCTCCTTGCTTACCAACAGCCCTCCCATCCTTAAGTAGATACTTACCAGCAACTACAGACCAAACAATAGAAACATTAAGGCAGGCACATGTCCCTGCAACAAATCCTGTTACCAACATATCTGCACAAATTACACCATCATAGGACCTAATCAAACAAACTACTCCATAAAGGGCTCATTCACCTGTTCATCTACCAATGTGATACATGCCATCATGTGCATATACATTGGACAATCTCTGTGCAAAAGAATAAATGGACACAAATCTGACATTAGAAAAAACAGCATTTAAATACCAATGGGGAACATTTCGATTTTCTTGTGCACTCCATGAATATTATGTTAATTACTGTCCTTAAGCAGGTAAATTACAAATAAAAGCTTCAGAGAGAAACTCCAGTCAGTTCGCTACAATGTTGTCCACAGTTAAATTGGTGGAAGCACTCCTGGTAGGGATGTCCACCACATATGGGGGGCGGGGTGTAGTGTGGACCAGAACCATTGCAGTAATTATGAACTTTGCTTGACTTAATTGTGTAGTGTAGACAAGGCCTTGGTGTTGAGTGAATTCCGTTGCCTACCAGCTTTAGCAGCAACTAACCAGAGGTTTTGTGAAATCCAGTGATGCCTGGGTCTGGGATTTAGACATTTAAAGTGGCGGGTAGGTGCCCAAATCCTTTAGTAAATCTAAACCTAGATATAAGATTTTAATACCATCAGGAACATCGTTGCCCCGGGGAAGGACCCAGAGCACTGACCCAGGCCCTGCCCCCTGACTGCAGGCCATGCCCCCCAGGGCAGGGAGCAGCAGCCACAGCCACAGGCCTGCTTGGCCCAGGAAGGGGCTGGAAGCAGCCACCACTGCTGCGGGCGGCTGGGCCCCAGATCTCCGGCTGGAGACTGGGAGAGGCAGGGGCCCCGCCAGGACCCTGGGCACTGGTGCCGGGATTTGGGGCACGGGCCCCATGTGCCAGGCACCAGTGACACCCCTGAATACCATAACATCTTAGAGACCTTCATGCTCTTACTACTTCTCAAAGCAAGAAGGCTTTTCTCCCATTCTTGTCTTCTACTCTCTGTTTTGTTAAGAATTTGCATTATTATTTGGCAAGTAACAGATGGCACAGTATGTAGTGGGGTCTGGTTTTGGAGTTATTTGCATAGCTTCTCACCCGCCAGAAATCCCACAAATTATTCCCCCCCCCCATTTTGATCCACAGGACACTCTATAAACAGTAAATCAGGCCAAATGAATTCACAGAAAAGATCAGAGGAAAAAAGCAAAGGATCTCATTTGAAACTATTTTTAGGTCTGTTCTTAGTCAAAAGCCTAATGGGCACACACTGAGAATTTAATAAGTAGAGTGGTCTTAGCCAAAGAGTATTGGTCTTGAGGCAAACTAAGGCCAGGGAACGTTGCTCATTTCAGTTTTCCCAAGACATAGGCAGTTGTCTACAGTCTCATGCTAAAAAACTATATCTTCATGACCCACAACATGCATGCTTCATTGCTCAAGTTAAACCATCAACATAATACATATTATTCATTCCAAGATTTGTCCGAGAGTAGGATAACATAAAGACATTTCCTACTTAATGCAACATTCATGGAGAATCTTTAATGATCTCTGTGAAAATAGTGATCCCTTTTCTTGAGGTTTTGTTCCAGTTTCTAAATTTTCATATTTATTTGGAGTCCTTTCTTAACCAGAAGCAGTGCAATGGGTACATTTTCACAGATGATTATACAATTCGATTAAAAGATGAGCAACAATTTCCTAACTTCAAAATTGTTGTTTGACCACAGCTGTTAAATGAAATTTTACTTTTCTCAGTGATTTAAGGGCATATCATCTTAACAAAGGAAAATAAGTGAACGGTGATCCTATTTGGAATCAATCAATAAGAGCATTAACATGAACAGTATACTGGTTTGGTTCAAGGCTGGGGGGGTGGGGCTGGGGCTGCCTACTCTTGTGCCCCCTCATTGCAGTGGTACTCTAGCTGGAAAGCTGTGCTGGGGGGCAGGGTCTCTAGGGCCCTGGCTGGCATGGCTGCAAGGGGGCTTGGGGCTTATGTTGTTGCAGTTCTTGGGGACTGGAGGTGGCCTACCAGCCAGCACTTCTGAAGACATCTCCGGAGGGGCCACAGGTCTGAAGCTTCAGTCCACAGCATGCTGGGCATGAGCCCCTGCAGTAATGCACCCCTGACAATATAGGAGAAAAGACTTTGGAATGGAATAATGGGGAGCCAATGAAAAAGCTAGTCACAAATATTGGAAAGGTACAAGCTTCTTTAAAGCTTGAAGTCTAATTCTCTAGTAGAGGACATCAGTTTTAATGGAGTACAAAATCAAGCCCATAGTATTTTATTTACTAAAACATTCAGTTGAAGTTGGTGTGTCAGCTCCAAACGTCTAGCAGCTACCTATGACTATATATAGCACTTTGCTCCTATCAGTTTTAATGGTGTGAGACGTCATATCATGCACATCTTGTTCGTGATGATAATCGAGGAAGGTAACTAAAAAAAAAAAACCTATGAATTCAATGTAGCTTGTGTGACTTGTTGAGATGTGCTATAACCATCAGAAAGTTTATTATCATTATTTTGCACAATATATGTAAAAGACAGTTGCTGTATGACTTGTGGATTACACTATTTTGTTTCTGTTTTACTATGTGGTGACTCAGAACAGAGCAATTCTGAATGGCACCTGCTGAAAGATTATATAAAATACTGGAAATGTTTCAAAAAATTTTTTTCAACTGACTTAGGTACAAGATGTTCAGCAGAAATCTGCTGCATTAGGAAGACCCTGAATGGGTAATCTGCCATTTTTGCAGACTGTGCACTAATGGCAAGGCCAGCATAGTAAGAGCCCAACGTTCTGTTATATATGTAATAACTTATATACATTTGATGGGTAAAGGGTTACTTCCCAGCCAAGCAGAATTTTAAGAGGAAAGAGGCAAGTGCTGCAGTCCACACAGTACCTTCTTTTGCGCTGCTTTACACTATGGATTGGACTCAATCTATGCAGTCATATTTGTTTTGTATTGAGATCAGTCTATCACAGGAAGTTATTCACTCAAATCAACTTGTGCAAATGCATTTGCACAGTGATATACAGATCTGCAAAGGGACTTTGGCTTTGCAAAACTGAGTATCATGATGCTTAACTTTGAGGTGCTGAGAAAAAATATCACAGGAACAACAAAGCTGAGGAAGCAGCCTGCATTAGACAATGAGAGACTGACCAGAGTGTATTGCAAGCCCAGCCCCACTTTGAGAGATAGACACCTTGGCTATGTCTACACAAGCAATTTAGGTCAAATTAAAGAGGCTTAATTTGAACTAAATTAGTCCCTGTCTACCCTAGACTTTCATTAAGCTGAATAAAGAAATTCCTTAATCTGACTTAATGAAAGCTTAATATGAATTAATAAGACCTGTCTGTTAGTTCGAACTAAGCCTTAATTCGACTCCTTAGTTCGAACTAAGGATAGTGTAGACTTGGATTAACCCTTAATTTGCCTTAATTAAGGGCAGTTATGTCAAATTAACAAAGTGGACTAAGGAAATTTAAATTTAAGTGGACTTAGTCCACTTTTTAATTTGATTTAATAAAATAGGGTTTAGTTTGAATTAAGTTGAATTTATTAGTTCAAATTAACAAATTCAACCTATCTTTTTCTAGTGTAGACATAGCCCTAGAGCAGACTTGTCCAACCTGTGGCATGCCAAGGACTTTCATCCAGCCCACAGAGTGCTGCTGCAAGAGCTTGGGAGCTGGGGCTAGCCAGGGCCATTATCAATTCCCCCCCCCCCCCAAACACGCACAGCTGCAAGGAGGTGTGGCCTGGCCAGAGAGCTGTTCAGGGGCTGGATTCAGTCCCTTTTCGGGTGTGCAAGCTGAGCTCGCATTGTGCTTAGTATGATGTAGAGGAGGAGAGGAGAACAAAGCTTGAGGCCAAGCAGAATTCAAGGGAAGGAGAGCAGTGCTGAGTGGGGGTGAGGAAAACATGGGAGGACCAACTGTGGCAGCTCTGGGAGGATGAAAGGGCACGGAGCAGTGTCTGGTTGGGCAGGACCCAGCTACTTACTGACCTGGACATCCTCCCAGTTCTGCTCTCTTCCCACACCCCTAACCCCAGCACCTCATGCTTTCCCTGACCTTAGTGGCAACATCTCTTCTGTAGCAATTGCTGCCCCTCAATGTTTCTGGTTCAGAGGTGCCCAATCCCAAAACCTGTGACCCCCTACAGAACTGCCAGGGTTTCTGTCCTGTCTCTGTCTGACTCTGTTCTCCTTTCCCTCTCCCCAGCACTGCTGTCCTTTCCCTGAGCAGTGCTTGGCAGTGGATGAGGAGAGCAGAGTTGGTGACGTCCCTGTCGGAAAGTAGCTGAATACTACCAGCCCACTGCTCTGCTCCCCGCACCTCACTATTCTTCCCCTCCACTCCTCTGCCATGCTCTGCTGTCCTGCCTTGCTACCCATGCTTTGCCCTGCCCCCTTGTCCTCTGTACACAATGCAAGCAAAAGCAATTCCAAATATCACACTAATCATTATTTTATTAAAGTTTATTAATAAGATTGATTTGTTTGACTTATCTATCAAAAATTTTCTTACCCCCTCCAACTGAGCAAAGAATTGCAATGTGGCCCCTGACCCAAAAAGGTTGGACACCCCTGAACTAGGAGTATATACGTCAGAATTTGGGAACAGTTCTAGTTCTGATCTTGTGCAAATAAACTAAAATTTTTCTTGGCATAAAATCATAGAAATGTAGACCTGGAAGGGAACTCAAGAAGCCATCAAGTCCAGCCTTCTGCACTGCAGCGTGACCAAATAAACCTAGACCATCCTTGATAAGTGGTTGTCAGACCTCTTTGTTAAAACGTCTAATGATGGGGAACTCTACAACTTTTCTTTAAAGCTTATTCCACATCTTAACTACTCTTGCAGTTTAAAAGGTTTTCCTAATATCTAATATAAGTCTAATTGCTGCAAATCAAGCTCGTTACTTCTTGCCCTACCTCCAGTCAATGTGGAGAACATACAGGTTTGTACCAGAGAGCTGTATGTAAAGCCCATTAGTAAACAATATTGATATATAAACATACATTAGAGTCCATTTTTAAGCAAGAATTTTAATGAGGCCTTCACATCACATTGGACTTAATACAGTTAAGTGCTAGTACCCATAGCTCAGTGAACTGAGGGGCCTAAGAACCTTATAAGATTAAACTCTGAAAAATTAAGAAAACGCAGTCAGCAGAAATGGGGCACCATCAGCTCTTGTTATAAATGTTTCATGCATAAAGCTTTTCTTTACTGACAATGTGACAGTGATGGGTTTTACTTTCTACTTCTCTGTATTGCCAGATCCACTTCTGGTGTAAATCAGCACACTGTGGAGCTATACCAGCTGAGAATCTCACTCCAAGTCTTTATGAGCTAACAGTGAAACTTGGCTATCTGTTCATTACTAATGTTTTAATTTGTTGTTTCTATATCTGAAACTCCCATCACTGTTTACATTGCCTATTTTACTTTCCATGACTTGCAAATTAGAGTTTCAGGCTTGCATGAAGGAAGGGAAGAAAACCCATAGATCATTACATAATGAGAATTTTTGTCTGGGCTAAGATAAGAGACTCTACAGTGCTTCATTTTCTGATGCATACTGGCCTCATTTTGTCAAAGCTTTTCCATATTTATTTTGTGAGATTTTTGTTTGTTTAAAACCTAAGACTCTCTTGATTGGCAATTTTTGGAATGCTTTGTTTCTGCTGAAGGTTTTACTTCTTTTAATATAATGATCATTTCCCTCACTAGGAATAGGCCACCCAGGGTAGGCTGTAATAGACAGTGCTGCAGGATGTTTTACTGTAATGGCAGGACCCAGACTTAGACCCATTCTGCATACATGACACACCCAAACCTCACACTCAAATCAACAGAACTTTTCAATGTATCAGCTTTGCAGGATCAGGACCTCTGGAGCTCATCACTTCCGCCCATAAAAGCACACCTGTGGCTGAGAGGAAAATTATTGCTAAATTACATCAGACAGCTGTTCACCCACAGCAAATACATTACCAATCCACCACAGCTCAACAGCTTTCTCTCCATTCCCTGACAATTTAAAGTGATTTACTGTAACCTTTACTTTCGCTGTATGTAAATGAATACGCTGCATATTTAGCTCCTTCAGCATGTCCTAACCACCATACCCCCTTGCTGCACCACAAAGAAATCAGCAATCGCTCAGATTAAATTCCTTTATTAATGCAATAGTTTAATAGACCTAAACCAAAATGGATCAAAGGGATGTTTGTTCATTAAAGATGCCAGAAAGAGTAAATATTGGCTACAGATGTGATCAAGCTTTCTTTTAACAAAAATTAACTATGGCCCATGGCAAAACAAGCAAACTTTAGAAGTGTATAGTTAGACTGCTAGTAGAAATGATTTACATTTCAGGAAAACAGAAGTCCTGGCAAAGCCAGTTTTAACTTAGTTAACTACTGTTTTATTCTGCATTAACTGCCCTCAGCTAACCTCCCTATATACTACATACAAGCCATACATTATCATGGGGAAAAAAAAAAACAAATTAGTGTTTAAGGAACTAATGGTCCATACTGAAGCAAAGGGCACCCTTTAACAAAGCCCAGCAGACCTACTAGCGTGCAAGTCATTTGTTCTCATTCAAGATAAAAGAATACATTTACCAGGTATAGCAGATTTGCATTGATTGAACCAAATTTCTCTCAAATTCACAAATTTTTAGACACTGAAAGAAATACTTGCTATGAGGATAAACATTTTAAAAAAGGAAATTTCCTTCTGGAAGCATTGTATGCTAACTTTGAGATCTCACTTTTATAATTAAACCAAGGCCAATAACTATGTGACAGAAATCTCAGAGCATCAAAGTCCACTTACCAAATGGACAGTAGTATTTATGATCTGACAGCTGGAACAAGGAAGATTCTTAAAATAAATCCAACTCTATTAAGTCATTATGATAAACAGAGAAATCTCACCTAACTAAAAAAAAAAACACCTTGATTAACAATTTGACTTAACAAAGGAAGATTTATTCTTTACCAGGGCAACTTGCTTAAGAGGTCTCTGCTTCATTTTCTTAAGAGCCATACCATATATAATGTATGCTTTTGTTTCAGTTTGTAAATAGGCGTTACGGATATTAAAGTTGGCTCATACAATCAAACATTGCTTTGCTGTAAAAACATTGTTCTCAATCCTCTCTCTCTTTGGTCTTCCTGTCTGTATCTCTCTTCCAGTTTCTGTTTCTCAGAGTCCATACTATAAAAGGTAGAGTCTGCACTTCTTCTGATTTGCTCAAACTGACTAAAATCAGCAACGTATTTTCCATTTTGAGAGAGAGAAACCACAGGCACAAACTCATAACCCCAGTGAATCTCCTCCGGTATATAGGAAGTTCTGCTTTGGCAGACGGCACTAGTGGATTCCACTGTGGCATTCAAGAGGACAACTAGTTCAAAATCCTTTTCTTTTAGGTTTTGGGGAGTGAGATCTCTTAAAGGACTACTCTCATCCAATATATGGTAAAAGGTTAAAGGTAGAATCAGAAAAGGACTTTCTGAAGAGGAGTCAACATGGAACTTGACACTGGCTTGGTTGAGAAGGATCCTCTCCCCTTCTTTGGTTTCATAAGTTTGAAGAAGTTTTCCAGACAGCTGACACTGAATCAGAAGGCTCTTTCTCATATTTGCCACTCTGATCACAAGACAAAGCTCTCCATTGTGCTTGGTAATTACAGCACAGTGACTGAACTTAATAGTTTCAGCCCGTTTTTTGGGCCTTGCAATTTTGGCCAAGAAGGTACCAGTGATAAAGATCTCAATCAAAGTTGTGATGACCAGCTGAGCGACCAGGAGGAATATGGCATGAGGGCACTCCTCTGTGATGAAACGGAATCCATAGCCAATAGTTGTCTGCGACTCCAAAGAAAAGAGAAATGCCCCAGTTAAGGAGTTTACTTCCTTGACACAAGGCATATGTTTCGGGGGGATATGATCCCTGTCTAAATCTCCATGAAGATATGCAATGGCGTAATAGATAACTCCAAAGAGAAACCAAGTCATTACAAAAGTAGCAGCAAACAATGTAAGTTTGTATCTCCACTTCATGTCTATAACCGTAGTCCACAAATCTTGAAGATAAAGCAGGTATATGCCATCTACTTTGTCGATCCTCACATTGCTGTGACCACTTTTGGACATCACCCGGGGTTTCTGCGTCTTGAGGTCAGCCCTGATGATACCATTAATGAGCGGTGTATTCGGCATATTGATTTGAGTGATGTCCATTTTCAGTTTCTCAGTTCTAAGAGAAAAAAATAATTTGATTATTTAACAAGGTCAAAATACATATAACTGAGCTTTAAAATCTATTTGAAAACCACCAAAGTATGGAAGGTACACAATCATGACTGCACTAAATAATTAAAGGAAAGGAACACACCTAAAACAAAAACAAAAAAACTAGTGTCTGATATTAAAGCTAGCTGATTTTTCTTAAAAGTAATACTTTGATTTTTTTGACTGTCATAGAAGGAAACAAGGATTATCTTATGATAGCTTGGAAAAGAACTCTGACCAAACTAAAATCCTATATTAATATTGTGATTTTTTTAAAACTAACATAAGGTAAAATTATTTTTGCACATAATGTAGAGAAAGCAGGAAAGAGTCTTTCTGACTGCTGAATTTATTTCCATTCATGTACTCAGGAGAAGGATTTCATAAAAATTAAACTTATTTTGATGCTTGATTTAGAATGCTGGATCACCTTTATCTCTCCAAACAACATGGTCAAAATAATCAAAACAAACTTTGATCACGGCCAATTAACTTTCACCAGTGATTTAATCAATCCTTACTAGCTTGTCACTAAAACATATAACTAAGCTACAGGGAAGCAGCATAGTACTGTCAACACATAAAGGAGTTTTGGAAATAAATAGTTGCACCCGAGATCTCTTCAAGGCTGTTTGTAACATACAACACTCCAATTTCAAACAGTCAGTGGAAAACAGGAGGCAATTCAGAAATTCAGCATTCTAGCATTTGGCCCTGACCTGTGCAAACACAGGAATTATTAGAGCACAAAACTGAAGAAGTTTGTTTACTGTGAACCCAGTTTGATCCAGATGGAGATTAAATGGGAGTACATTCAGGACTGCACAAAGCCCCCAAAGTGCAAGAGAGTTTGCCTGTGCCAGTTTGACGAAGCAAATAAAGAGAAGAGGACAAGACAGTGGTTACGTAGTGCAAGGCCAGAGCATGGTAGTTTCCAATAACAAAACTTCCTGCTCTAAAAAAAGCCCCCCTGTGCATCCTTTGTGCTTTTGGCAGTTCATACAACAAACATTGGTTTGTTCCATTGTTTTGTTTAAAAAGACGCTTTAATAAGTGATTCATTTTTATGAACCACAGGAAAAAAGTTCTCCCTTGTAACTACTTAAAAGAAACTTTCAGGAAACTCAAGACGCATTTGTGGTGAGGGTGTGCGCCAGCCCAAGACAACAACAAAATTGGTCACTGTTGTAACTTTCCTGTTCTGTCAATAAAAGAGAGTTTTGTTTACTAAATACACTGATAACCAAAATACTGGTTTTAGGGGAATGGGTCATTGACATTTTATGTATATTGGCACACTGTAATGCATTCTGATTTCGTTTTCATCGTTAAAACTTCTTGAGTTGTTTTCCTTATTTTAGGATCAGTTTTAAAATACAAAAAAAAAATTAAGGAATGCTCTGATGGTCCCGATAGGAGACCTTTTATGTGGCAATCAGATCTCCACACACACTGTGCAGCATGTCTGGATGATTAAAAAAATAAATAAATAAAAAGACCAAATGATCTTAAAAAAGAACTACAGGAGAAGCAGAAAAAAACAAAACAAAACAAAACAAAACAAAAAACTGCTGTTTAGACAAGCTAAGAATTCAGAGTGTGCTGCCAAGGAACGTGCGGCCAAGTACGGATATGCAATGTGCAATACAAAACTCTTTAGGAAGAAATGCTTGCCCTATAGTCAAAAGGCTCCATTGCCCACTTCAAGCGTTACCATGATAATAGATTGATATAAAATGTGTCCTGATGTTAATCCTCTCTGCTCTAAAGCTCACTTCCCTGCCTTTTATGCTTCCATTCACGAGCGGTGATCTGTTAGAGTTAGTTCTCTGTCACAAACAACTTTAATTTGCTATAACTGGACTTCATGAGGCCATCCAGTGGAGCAGGGGTCAGCTCACTTCGCTGTGCAGCCTACCCGTATTGTTACTTAATGTGCTATCATGAATTTGGGGAATTATAAGCAAATAATGAGGAGGCAGCATACTTGAACTAGTCAAACAGGTTTTCCTAGCACCTAACCAGAGCTCCCATCTATCACTTCGGCAACCCCAGTGACCTAAGGCAACCCAAAACTCTACAGGCTCATGGGACACAGCAGGCTCCCAAAGGCTGCTGCTTCCCCTGGATTGTGTAGGTGCATGAGGCATGGGTGGAGAAAGTAAAAAATGTGCACTCTCCCCTTAGTGCCTCAGCTAGTGGTATTGAGGTATGGGGGGAGGAGAATACTATACCTGCTGAGGTGGGAGGGTCCTAGAACGTGGGCTGCAGCCCTATGCCAAACATTTATACTGCAATTAAACAGCCCTTTAGCCCAGTCAATTGTTGTGGACCAGCCAAAGGTGTCTAACTGCAGTGCAGATACTCTGTAAAGGACTATAACAATCAAGTGCCCTCTAAGACATGCAGCCCCTAAAACTATTTCCTGCGCCCTGCAACGACACCATTGTTACCAATATTGTTGTATGAAAAGGTTTCAGTGGCGTGGCCCTTGGGCTAGCATACTAGTCCTCATGCAGCCCTCTAGTAGTCCTCATGCGGCCTTCATGGTGGTTTGAGTCTGAGACCCCTACTCTAAGAGAGCAGAGAGGGAACTGTGATTCTAAGACACGATTCTTTCCCAGGGTTGCTCCTGGTGTGGAATAAATACATGTGCTGTCTGTTCCAAAGCACAAATCAAGATTTCAGTTTAACTGTAAGCAGAGCCGCAACACCAGTTTTTGCCGCCTGGGGCGTGTTCCAATCTGAACGCACCCCTTGCCATTAGCAGCGCTTGGAGCCAGCACTGCAAAAGCTGCCTTTGAATAGAGCAGCTCTATTGAGCTGCTCTGTGCCACCCGGGGCTTTGCCCCGTTGGCCCCACCGTAGTTACAGCTCTGACTGTAAGTGCCGTAGAGTGGGTTCCCATTCATCCTTTACTCAAGTGAGCTCCTGTTCTTTCTGTCCAGGAGGTTGCCAGCCTTCCCTCTGCTTCCGTGTCCAGCCTTACAAATCTGTAGGCTTCTGAATCTTCCTTGGCTTGTGTATAATAGCTTCACTCTGGCCTTTACTATGCTCCTCTCTTGCTTTGTATTTCAACATTATCTCAAGGCTTTCAGCTTTTCAGTTACTTCCTTTTGTATTCTGGAATGGATCCCATCTGATCCTGGGCTTTTTTCTGACTTCCTGCATTTTCCCTATGACATCATCTATTTCTGCACAATCCTGAATTCCTTTAGTATATTTCTTTCCTCTCCTGGGAAATTCATGTTAGTTTTCTCTCATTGCAAAAGGACTTCCTCAGTTTGGTGTCATCCTTGCTGCATTAATACTTGAATAGAAGCAATGCCAAACTGTGTCAGATCAACAGCCCATCTAAACCAGTGTCTTGTCGTCAGGTCTGAATTAATGGGCCCTGGACTGCCCATTGCTGTGCACCCCCGATTTGGGGCCTGGCCTCCCACCATGGTGGTCTGCAAGTGGGCCAGCATTTGGTCACCGTGGGGTCAGAGGCCACTCTTTGCAGCCCTCCTGCCCCACCCTGGTCCAGATGGTCTGCCCTCAGGGGTGGGAGCACTCTGGAATCCAGCCACTGGCCCCAGGACCCCGCTACCTCACAGCCAGCAGGGGCTCTCCCAGCACCCTAAGGTCCCACTCATACTGTGCTTGGCTCAGCAGGGCATGGGACCTTAAGGGCTGCAGCTTGGGGTCCCCCTTTAGACCAGAGCCCGGGTGCAGCCCCTATGGCCCCTGCATTGATCCAGCCCATCTTGTCACTGACAGGGGCCAATGCCAAATATTTCAGAGGAAAAAGCAGTGGTTAAAGTATAATTTGATGGGCCCTGGAACCCACCTAATCAGCAGGCCCCCTTCATGAATGTGCAGGTCCCAGCCCAGATAGGCATTTACGTCAGACCCTTCTTTCCCCATGTCCTCCTCAGCTCCCATCCCCATTCCCTAAGCTCCCTGCCCCAAGTCCCCCCTCTAGCCCTCCTAACTTGCCACCCCCAGCTCCCCATCTTCACTGTGCCCCTTTCAGCCCACCCACCCCTTCCACACTTTCCCGGCCCTCTCTGTCCCTAGACCCCACTCCAGTCCACTAACCTCCTCCATGCTCCCCAGCCGTTCCCAGTCCTCACTCCAGCCCTTCATAGTCCCCTCCACCACTACATAGCCCCCACCAAACCCTATGCATTCTCGACCAGGGAAGCGAGACACTGGGCTCAGCAGCAGGGAGTCAGAGTAGACCTGACTCATCCCTGGGGTGTGGAGGGTGCAGCCTCCCCCATGCCCAGTTGAAACGCAGCACTCCCACTGGGCGAAGAGCTGGAGCTGCCAGCCCGCAGTATTAGAGTGGGGCATCCTGGTGGGAGGCACGGTTGCATGGACTCTGGAGCTGGCCAAGGCCCAGTGGCAGCTGCCGGAGGTGGAGGTGCAGAGGCAGCTTGTATGGGAGCTGAAGAGCCAGGTGCAGCAGCTGCACCACGTCTTCATGCAGGCCAAACTGCACGTGAGCAGCTGTGCTGAAAGCCTGGCCCACCTGGGTGGTGGCATGTACCAGGCCCAGATCTACCTTGCCATCCATGGGCAGCACCTAAAGAAGAGCCTGCGGCACTCCCACAAGGCACACCTGCATACCCTGCTGGCCTCAGCGCTGGGGCTGGGACTGGGCAGCTGCATGTCCTGGGTGGCCAGCAGGCTGTGACACAGATGTGGGTGTGCCACCCCCGGAGCAGCCCAGGATTGGGGGAAGTGTCTTCGCAGGGGGTAAAGTAAGGGGGAATGCACCAGAATGCTGGGTTCTGGTGCGTTCTTCTATTTTTAGGGGCCCTGGAACGCTGGTCCCTAAAAATAGTGGGCCCCGGAACGGCATGCTGGAGCTTCTCCTCCTTACTTTTACCCCTCAGAATATGCTCTTTGATAGAATAATCTACACAAAATGAGAAATTTACTGCTAGTCCAAGTAGTTAGATATGGGCTTATACCCTGAAGCTGAGGGGTTTTATCCCTTCCAAAGTTCTTCTTTTTTAAAATGTTTTCTATTTTAACATATATGTCTGTAGTACCTCTTTGAATCTGCTAACTCTTGGCTTCTGTGATATCTTGTGGCAATCTGCTCCACAGGCCCACTGTTAGCTATGTGGACAAGCACTTCCTTTCATCAATTTTGTATTGACCATCTTTAAATAGCATTGACTATCCCCTTATTCTTTTACAGAGACTAAAGACAACGACTGAAAAGAAGTTGCTAGTTACCCTTCTCCAATCATTCATTTTTTCATATATTTTTACCTTATTCCCTCTTAGTCAGGTCCTTTCTAAGGTTAACAGTCCCAATCTTTTTCAGTTTCTATTCATGTGAGAGTTTTTCTGTGCCCTTAATAGTTCTCATCACATGCCTCTGAACTCCTCTAATTCTGCAACTATCTTTTCTGTAATGGGGTGACCAGCATACTACCTCAAATCAGGGGAAGTCAGTAATTTATCTAATGTCATTATAGTATTTCCATCCCACTCCCTATGCATCTTTACATACAGGCATCTTAAAACATTTCTGTATGCTGACTTCCTTTCATCCGTAAGTTTTTTCTTCTGCCTTGATTCCCTGCCCAGCTTTTATTCCTTTCACTTTTTTTCCTGAAATCAGCAAATGGTCCTAAATAATTTTACATTTTTCAAAGAACCACTCCCAATAGAGTATAAAATTTGCTAGATGTAAGGGAACAGCCATAGTCTTTCAACTAGCTGATTCACACTCAAGTGAAAACTACCAGTTTTACTTAGCCAAAATACCCTGTTAAAAAGGAACCAAACCCCACCCCATCTCTAACTGCAGATTGAATTGAATGATTGTTTAAAGAAACTGTAGCATAATAAGGGAAAGGAAAGAGTAGTTTCGGCTCTGTATAGTATTGAAACACCCAAGAATTATCTCCTGTAGATTCTGGCGAGAACTTTGGAACACCAAAGGTGAGATTCCCTGCTAGAGTGTATTCTGGTAAAGGACTTCAGTGCAGACAAGATCAAGAAAGTTTATAGTTACATTCCAAACCACTAAAACAAACAGGCAATGCCACCAGAAGACTTGTGTATTTTGCTGAAATAAACTAAGGCTATGTCCACACCTAGAATGTTAAACTGATTTAATTTAAATCAATCTAATTGAATCAATACAAAAATCGTTAAATAGATTTAAGTTAAATCGATTTAACAGGCCCCCACTAGAAACCCAAACTGAACTAGCATGTCCATCGACGGGACTTGCCAGTTCAATTTAGGACAAGGCACACCATGGGAGGTGTGGTAACATGGCCCCGAAGATGGGCCATGCTACCCACTCAATCCCCTGTCTGGCTCTTGCCCAGTGAGCCAGGGGGTGGGGAAGAGAATCCCCTCCACCCGGCTCTGGGTGCTCTGAGCCTGGCAGGGGAGAAAGCATCCCCCCACCTGGCTACAGCCCCAGATGCACATCTGGGTGCTGGGGAAGGGACCCCCTGCAGCCGGCTCCTGGCACATGAGCTGGACAGCAGGAAGGGATCCCCACGCCTGGCTCCCAGTGTGCTAGCCAGGCGGTGGGGGAAGGAACCCCCATGTCCCAGCTCCCCAAGCGCTGGCTGGGTGGTGGGGAGAAGCGACCCCCATGGCCCACTGCCCAGAATGTGTGCTGGAAGCCGGGAGTGGGGTTTCCTTCCCCCAGCCGCCCAGCCAGTGCTCAGGGAGCTGGGCGCAGGGGTCCCTTCCCTGCTGCCCAGCTAGTGCGCCAGGAGCTGGGCATGGGGGGGGTCCCTTCCATTCCCCCATCCTCCCTCGCCAGGGTGCTGAATCCTGGTCCTTGCTTCCAGGGTGCCATGCACCCTGGGAGGAAGAAGGTCAAATTGCATTAAATCGATATAATGGTTATATTGAGACAATGCATCTACACAGTGTTATATTGATATAACAGTTTTGCTTTAACGATCATATTGATATAAAACTAGGTTTTATTATATCGGTATGAATTTCCTTATAGTGAAATGAGGGAACTCCTCATTTTGCTCCAAGGACACATAGTGGGTGGACCTACCCTTCTTTAAATCAGAATAATCAGCATTATTTCGATTTAAAGCCTGTGTGTGGACATAACCTAACACAGCTACCCCTTTGGAATTCTGAACCACTGACAATCAGTATCTTGATGTTAAGGCAACCCCAATAGCCATGGATATAACAAGTGCATTGGCATGGCCTCCAAAGGCCACATTGTCAAGAGTTGAGGCTCACTTGCATGCACAGAAAAATGTCTCTGCCAGGCAACCATATTTGCTTGTTCAAGACCTGCTTTGGCCTACACAAATTGATTAAACAAGCACAAAAGCATTACTTAATGAAATGGCCTCAAAAACCTCCTTTTTTCACCATCACTTTGCCATTGGAGCCTCTGCCACTCTTCTCTTAGTTACAAATATCTGAAACATACATTGCTTTTTCAGCCCCTGTAAGCTACCAGCAGCCTCTGCATTTGGAAAAAAACAAAGCTAAACTTGAGATCTTGGGCAGGTTGCTCAAGTTTCAGTGGCTTATAGAAGTGACTCAGAAATTATCAGTTTTGTCCACCATCCCACTGGGCTACACAAGCTCTGGAGGGTGGCAGGTTCTGCTCTGTGACAGTTAAACAGCTAGATTCTCCTCTTTGTGAAACCAGAAAGGTGGGGTGTGCCTGAGAATAAGCTTCTCATGTCCCCCAGCTTGCAACATCCAGTAACAGAGCCTTGTCACCTGAAACCATCATGCCTATAAGTATCTTTTCCTATGCTTCCATATAGGAATCATGCTCTCTCTAAGGGCCTGATCAGGGTCACTGCTGTTGATTTTATCTGGAAGGCAGTCAGGTACCACAGTGATGGGCAGAAGAATAAACTATTAGATAGCTAGATAGATAGATCCAAGTCAATGCAGAGATTCAATTGTTGTCAATGGGTTTTGCATAAGAACGCTAAACAAGTTTGAGAAGGCTGGCCCCTGAAGTATGAAAAAGTTTTCACTGCCACTGCCCAGGTGTGGTAGATAAACAGAGGGTTTTTGCTGTACATATAGGTATCACTCTGGACTCCTTCATGAATACAATTTTTTTAAAAAAAGCAGACTAAGTGGTTACTAAAATTAAACTTTTCTGTTGTATAAAACAAGTTATAAAATGCTACTGGAGCAGAGACAAAAATTTATGCAAAGTGTCACCAAAAACCTGATATATTCAAACCTTTTTATGAATGACTGTGTCTAAATAACAACATGTGCCGTACTTTTTTATGTGTCTCTTGCTGGGATATTATTTTTTTCAAATTCCGTAAGTTCAAAGCACTTTCCTCTTAATCCTTTGTTAGCATAGCAAGTCATTTGGATGCTTAATGCCAGGATTATGGTCGACCCTTTCCCTCACTTCATGCTATGCAAACCTTACTGTCTCTTTAGGAGGGCAAGTCTAAACAGACACAACTCACTAGGAAGTCACACTTCACTTCTGAGGCTGCAGTGCTAGAACTTGCAGGTTATAAAGAGACATTATCAGCTGACTAAATTTATCATAATTATACTTAGCACTTCCCCCCATTATATCACTTACAGCTTCAAAATGCTGTACAAACATTAATTAATCATCACAATGCTCCTGTGGAACAGGCAGGCATCTCTAGCTCTCTTCTTTAGGAGGAAATGAGCACAGAAAGAGGCCAATTTCTTTATCCAAGGCTGTAGAACAATGCAGTAGCACAGCTGGAATCAGAATGCTAGAGAGCCTGCCTACCTAGTAGTCACGTCTGTGTGTCATGGAGAACTAGGGAGATGGCTGGATTTGACCTGTAGATGATGGACTAGTGTGTCCTGTAGGGTCGCATCATGCCGCAAAGTGTATCATGACCCACAAAAGGTTAAGAACCACAGCTCTAGAGAGCCCACCTAATTTGCAGTCACTGCTGTGTGAGGTTCCTATTTTCTTTTCCCCTTACCTTGTTTGGATTCTCTCTTGGGAGGGGGCCTCCATTCCCATGCCTTATCCCTGTATCCTGTTTTCCTTTGTCCTGTGAGGTGTCCTTCCTGTCCTTATCGCTTTAAATTAACGGGGTTCTACTTGTTTATATTTGTGTTACTACAGATTCATCACCGTGGTATCTTTGTCTCTAACAAATTCTTGTTATATTTAGGTTTTTTACAAGTATCTGATGTTAGGAAAGGCTAATAGCCCCACCTGTAATGAAGGAAGTCTGACATTTTCCATTATCACACACTGTTCTCAGTTGTTTTAGAACTTTGCCACATTGTAACCATCTGGGCTAAAATTGCCATACTGGGTTTCTGCTGGAAGGCAAATTATTTTTGGCAGTGTCCACCAAAATTGAGCAGTCATTCCCAAGAATGAGATTAGAGAAAAAATATCTTGCTTTATGTAGGGTCAAGCACCCATTGTTCTGGGGCAGCCCTATAGTATGGCTGACTTTGGGGACTGCAACCTCAGCATCCTGTCTAATTAAAGCATGGATCCAGGCTGTATGACACAGAACCTGGAGACCCTGAAAAAAACAAGGAGTCCAGTGGCACTTAAACACTAACAGATTTATTTATTTATTCATGGGAGAAAATCCCACTTTGTCAAATGCTTTGCCACAGGACTCCTTGCTTCTTTTGCTGAACTAAACTAACACCGCTGCCCCTTTGGAACTGGGAGACCTTCAGGTTTCCAAGGCTTCTAGGCTCCAGCTGTGAAGCCATAACCTAGAAAACCTGAGAGTCCTCAGTCCTGGGTCGGATTTCCAGATTCCAGCTCCTTGCAGCCCCATCCCAGAGCTTCCTAAGTCCAGGCCAGCTGGCTCTCTGACCTTTGTAAGTCAGTTGGCCAGGCTGTATGGAAGTCCTGGCATCCTAAGCACGGGCTAGTCCATGCACCAGTGTTGCTCCTACCTTTGAATCTGCTAAGCCCTGGCAGCTTGTGGTGAAATTGACAGAATTCTTGTCAATTTTACTGTTGCTCACTCCTGAAGAGGGCTGACAAGGACCTTGTCAATTTCATGAAGTCAAGGGGAGACTTTTTCATTTCAGAAACCCTATGGGTCAGCATTTTCAAAACAGACAACTTTTGGACTTTCTAGTTCAGAGGAAAATACACATAGACAGTGTTGGATTCAGGTGTAAGCCAAGTAAATCATGGCTTAGAGACTCACATTATGAGGCGCCTCTAAATATGTCAGCGATAACTAAGAATATTTATTGTAATCGAAACTGATAACGAAGATAAGGATTTTTGCAAGATGTATGTTTTATTTATTTATTTTTGTGCATCTTTGCCTATGTATACATGCAAATATAACAGTTTAGCATTTATTTTTTCATTAACTTTTCTGTTATAATGTAATACACCTTTTTCTTTTTATTTCTTATGGGATGGGGTCTGTGAATTTTGACATAGTTTAGGGCCTCAGCATGTCTTAATCCAGCCCTGCATGCACATGTGGACACATGCACACACACACAGTTTCAGTCCACCTCAGAATAAAACTAAATTTAAAAATTTCTTACACACTGGATGTTTTGAGTTTAGGCCAGAGCTAAGAAAGAAGTTATTTCTAAGCAGCTAGAGCTCTGCTTAAGGTTCTAAGCCCTCTTAGGGTCTTCTTGTGGAGACTTCGCTGTGAGAAACAATGCAAACTGAAGACTTTGCTGGAGCAGACAGCACAAAGAACTTCATAGTGAGGGACAGGGCAGGGGATAGCAAAACAACTGAATGAATTCTCCTTAATAAAGGTGAATTATTAAAATGGATTAGGTTGTGGCACCTGTAGGCAAGACCAGGAAAGCAGTTCCCCTGGGACTCCCATTCTCTCAACGCAAAAGCACTAGTAAGAAAAGCTCCCTTGTCCAAATTACTTAGCGTACAAATAGACAAGACAGATACATAGTAAGGGTATGTCCACACGTCTCTTTTATTTTGAAATAACACTGGTTATTTTGAAATAAAAAAGATTAGGTCCACATGATGTTTCCTTCTTTCGAAATGACAGGCTCTGTCATTTCGAAATAAGAACCGTCATTTCAAAACAGCTTAAACCCCATTCATTTCGAAACAGCTGTTATTTTGAAATAATGATGTGTGTGTGGACATAGCCTAAGAGAAGCCGAGTCAGAGCAAAGTAAAGCGTGTTGCCCAAAGTACCACAGCAGGTCATGGTGCAGCCAGGAAGAGACCCCCTACCTCTCCTGGCACACAGATGAGCATTGAGTTCACTGGCCAGCACTGCATTTAAAATTAACTAGATGACTTATAGTTTTCAAATGTTTCTGTTTAACTTAGTGATTTCAACTCAAATCAACTTTCTCAGTGCAGCATACTTACAGAATGGAGGAAATATTTGTTTTAAAATGTGCGGCTGTCTGCTGGGAACATAATTGTTAAACACAACCGACAACTCAATAGCTCATGATGATATTGACTCAGTCTGGTCT
Organism: Podocnemis expansa; assembly: GCA_007922195.1. NCBI lineage: Eukaryota > Metazoa > Chordata > Testudines > Podocnemididae > Podocnemis > Podocnemis expansa. Next base: position 15,181,543 of record ML682069.1, on the reverse strand, counting down.
TTTCCTAGTCAGGATTTCACAAATAGACAGAAAGAAAGCTGTGAAATAGAGGATGCAGTTGCACTTTCAAATTGGAAGACTTTCTTCATTATAAATAAATTAGGAATAATAAACAAGCTGGATGATTCAGAGAATTCATATGGGTCATAAATGCTTTTCTTGGTCATTGGTTCGATACTGATACCTTGGCACTAAAGGTCAACATGTGTTACCTTCTGGCTTTCTAGGAACTACATATGACCAGAACCTACCTGGTGTAAATCAGGGTAGGTCCATTTACTTCAGTAGAACCGGGAGAGTTGATATCAGCTGAGCATTTGGCTCACAATCTGGTTTTGTCCCAGAATAAATTATCTTTCACTGCTGGATTTTGCCCAGGGAAGACTGGTGTGTTCCCTCTGTCTTCAGTTCCAGTTATTCTTCCCTTCTCTCTTTGAACAGACTAGATCACGGAGACATCTCTCATGCCTACGCTCTCTCAAATGGAAGTTCCTACCTGTGGCCCAGATCATATTCCCTCCATGGAAAACCCCCAAAGGCACCAGAGCCCTTCAGAAGGTTCCCTCCATGAATCTTCCTGTCAGTCAGTTTGGCCTTTCCCACAACACTGAAGAAAGGAAGGGCTTGGTTCCCACTGGATCCTTAGGGATCCAGTAGAAGTCAGGGCTACACACTGTTCTTGAAATCCTCTGTAAATTGAAACGATGAGGAGTAGTCCTGTGGCACCTTACAGACTAACAAAAAAGGGGGGGGGAATAAGCTTTCATGGACTGAAACCCACATTGTCTGATGCTCCCCGCCACTTTTTTTTACTCTCTAATGTGCTACAGGAGTCCTATTAATTTTTGCTTAAAACAGACTAACCTGCCTACCTCTCCTTAAATTTGGATTCCACAGCTGGGGTGGGCTTTATTCAGCGGTTAATTCATTCCTGAGTCCTCCATGTGCAGGGGAAGGAGACCGGAGGAATAATAAATGGCTTGAGCAGGCACAGGCTGCCCTTAGGCACTCACATAGTAAATCACGTTGCCATGCTATATGAGGGCTTCAATATAGTGTTTCAGTCACACACACTCTGAAGAGCTCTTTCTTTTAGGTAGTTGCAATAAACTTTTCTAATTGATTTCACTGTTTCATGCATGTGCTCTTGTGCAGCCAAGCTGGCATTAGTTTTTTTAATTAGCCTACATACACTGTTGCTTTCATAGCAGTGTGTAGGCAAGACTCATTGGAGGGTGTCACGTTTTTGTTATGACAGATTTTTGTAATAAACTCACTCCATTTGAAACATGGAACTTTTTTGGGTGAATCACTCTCCTCCTTCACTTCACCAGCAGTGGTGAAAAAGGGTGGGTGCATAGGTGCATGCAATGATTAGCAAACGCCATGCCCCACCAATGCTCTCACTCACTTTCCAAAATAATTTTATTTTACATGCTGTAATGAAAATACCAAGCCTGGGCTCTGAAAAGGGAATATTAGAAAGTTTATGATGAGATTTAAAAACTGCATCAATTCGGAAACATATTCATAAACTAAAATTCTTCTGGTGTATAGTAAGCACAGCATACTATTTAAAACAGCACTACAACTTCATCAGGGAAGAAAAGGGATGAGGTGCAAAAAGTCCTTATTAAAAGGTCAGTATATAGATCTCCTTTTGGTTAGCTCACATCTAATGCAGGCAGAATCTAGTCTAGCTGGGGAATATAGAATATGCCTTCTCAGAAATGGGGTAAACCCAGTCACACTTTTAAAGTTTTCCATCTCTGAAAGCTACGGGCCAAATTCACCTGTATGCTTCAGCTGCTGGGCAAAGCAGCAATAAATCTGACATAAACTGCTAATTAAACCAGATTTATGGTTACTTTGCATGACTAGAGCATACCAGTGAATCTGCTCTTATGATTTTACAGCATTATAAAGTGTGTTTCCAGGAAGAAATGACTCCTCTTGCCACAGTTCCATCTCAAAACTTGTTATAAGCTGGTTTTTTCAAGCAGCACCTGAGCTATGCAGACAAATTCCATTGCTTGCATGAACAAGTTCCTAGGATGGAAGGGCAGTTGATAAGACCCAAAAAAAAAAAAAAAAAAAAGAACAAACCCCAACTCTTTTTCCATGTCAGTCTCTTGGCATTTAAAGCAAAGTTCTAATTTCACTGTACTAAACACTCATTTCAAGCCACATCTATGCTACACATTTGCTACAGTACAACTACTTCACTCAGGAAAATCCACAGCTCTAAGTGAAGTAGTTATACCAACCTAAGCTTCCCCCTCCTCCCCGCCATGTAGCAAGCACTACCTTCGTACCTGCTGACCTACCTACTGCTTCTCTCAAGGTGGAGTTAGTAAGGGCTGTTCCACACTAGAGAGTTTTCCTGGCTCAGATCAACGTT